>JAJPUD010009109.1:17013-62243 GCA_023553655.1 Myrmecobius fasciatus | reverse complement strand
TTGGATGTGGGAAAACTGGGACACTGATACATTGTTGGTGGAACTGTGAACGGATCCAACCATTCTGGAGAGCAATTTGGAACTATGCTCAAAAAGTGATCAAACTGTGCATACCTTTTGACCCAGCAGTGTTTCTATTATGCTTATATCCCAAAGAGATCTTAAAGGAAGGAAAGGGGTCCACAAAGTGCAAGAATGTTTGTGGCAGCCCTTTTTGTAGTGGCTAGAAACTGGAAACTGAAGGGATTCCCATCAATTGGAGAGTGGCTGAATAAATTATGGTATATGAATGTTATTGAACATTATTGTTCTATAAGAAACGACCGGCAGGATGATTTCAGAGAGGCCTGGAGAGATTTGCATGAACTGATGCTGAGTGAAATAAGCAGAATCAGGAGATCATTATACACGGCAACAACAATACTATATGATGATCAATTCTGATGGACATGGCTCTCTTCAACAATGAAATGTTTCAAACCAGTTCTAATTGTTCAATGAAGAAAGCCATATACACCCAGAGAGAGGGATACGAAATGTGGACCAAAACATAACATTTTTATGCTCTCTATTGATGTTTGCTTGCATTGTGTTTCCTTTCTCTGATTTATTTTTCTTGTAGATACGATTTTTCTTGCACAACAATGATAAGGGTGGAAATATGTATACATATATTCCATTTGTCAAGTATTTAAACATAATTAACATGTAGTGGATTTCCTGCCATCTAGGGGAGGGGTGGGAACTAGGGGAGAAAATCTGTAATAGAAAGCTTTGTAAGGGTCAATGTTGAAGAATTACCCATACATATGTTTTGCAAATAAAAAGCTTTAATAAAAAAATAAATAAAGTTTTTCTTTTTATTGAGGTAATTGACATTAAGGGTTTGAGGCTGGATTTGAACTGGGATCCTTCAGCCTCCAGAGTGTTCTACCCATTGCATCATCTAGCTACCTCCTCCTTTTTAAATTTTTGTAATAATCTTCAGTTGATTGCACTATTTCCTTACCTACCTCTATATCAGGCTCTCTACTCAGTCTCTGAAAAGAAAAAGAAGCCAGTTTCAGAAGACTAATAAGTGTTAGTAAAACAAAGGAGGGATATCTTGTCTCTTTTTTGATTCTCTCTTTTATGGTAGTGCCCAGTTTGGGGTTGGTTTCTGGCTGGCCACATAGTCAGAAGTAGGCTTAGAAGAAGATTTCATTCTATGTCTTTACTAACGTCCTTGTCCAGGATTAATATGTTGCTTTTTTAAATATATATACATATATACATATATATAGCTCTATTCTCATATTTAAAGAGTCCACAAAAATAAACTTTATAGAGTAGATAAAGTACTAGATTTGAATCTGAAAAACCAGAATTCAAATTCTGCCTCACATACTTACTAGTACTGTGTCTCTAGACAAGTCATGTAACTAGTCTGAGTCTATTTTCTCATCTGTAAAGTGAAGATGCCATACAATTCACAGGACTGTTTTTTGAGGACCAAACAAATGATATATGCTAAGTGTTTTGCAAACCTTAAAATGCCATACAAATGTTAGCTATTCTTCTTCTTCTGGGTTCAAATGAACTTGGAGACTTTCATCTAGTTTAGAAACAATTAAAACAGTCTCTTTGTGATTCTGTATTTATTTTTTATCAGTGGGACCATTTGGAGGACCATTATCCAAAAGCACATGTTGAAAGAATTTTCCGTTTGTTGTTAGTAGACAAACAAGCTCTGGACATTGGAACTTCACAATAGACTAGAGCCACAGCTATTTGTTGTTGAATGTGTGATAATAAAAGCCTCTGCTTAATTTTTCCTATGAGAAATTGCCACTTAGCTTTCATAGAAGATTTTAATGAAAAAATTAAGAACATAATAAAACAGTATGTAAACAAAACAGCTAACTAGTTTGGTGTGATGGTCTGTGGTAGGTCAACTCAGTTAGCTCCACATAAGAAAGGCAAATAAACAGAATTATTTCCAAAACTCCCATGGGATATTGTTTGAACAGGAAAAAATGTAACTTTGAATTGCTTTTTCCATCCCATTCAAAATTCTAAATGTTTCCAATTTGGGGTACTTTAAACATAGATTGGAGACAGCAGAGTAGATTCTTTAAAACTATTTTTTAAAGTGAACCATGAATTTAATTTAAATCTTTAAAAAGTTTGAACAAATTCCTTAATTTAATCTAGATTGGGAATTTTTTTAAAGGTCAGTTATATAATTTCACTGATATCCAAGAAACAGTGAGTTTTCTATTTCTAAAGTAGGAAAAAGAGAGAATACCTCAAGAACTCAATTATGTCCTGCTTAGTTTTTGACAGATTATTTTTCTTCAGTGTAAATCCTCAACTACACTTTTCAGTAGAAGGCCCCCCTGTTCATTTAGAGAGGCCATACTCATTTTTCTTCAATGGAGGCTTGATTTGACTTTTTTGAGGAAAGACAAGATAGTAACTAGTGACTAAATAAATGCCCAACTGTAGATAAGCACCTCATAAAAATGATAAATGCTCCAGATAATAGGATGATTTAATGCCTAAATGTTATGCATATTAGAAAACATATGTGATTATATCCATAGAATAAAATGGAGTGGCAGAAAGCTAAATATTCCCACCAGGTAAATAATACCTGTGAAATTGGCTAATGCATACAAATTGAAAATATGCATAAAACATAACCACTTAAATACATATTTACTTAAGAAGTCCCATGAAAATTTTGTGGATTCTTCACTAATATTCATGTAATATTAGTATAGAACATATTGAAGGGCATTTGGTCAACACACATCAAATATATATAGGCCCACAAAGAGAGCCTTTTTTATCAGATGCTGTTAGTCATTCACAATGGAATCTAAAAACAATGAGGAACTTGTCGATCCCCTTCTTATAGAATGTAACTGTAACAATAATTGTCTGCATAATATTATTATGAAACTTGTATTTGTGGTAATGAGCTAAATTGTCTACATTCAGTCTAAAAAAGCCTAATATCTGGAGAATTCAGGACATTTTGTTAAAAGTGATATATTTTAGGGCAAGACTAAATACTGAACAATCTCTAAAATATATGAACTTCTTTCAGTGGAAGGGAAGGAGAACCAATATTTTTTTTCTTTTTGTAATCTATCTCATAAACTGCTTTATAGACAAGATTATATTTGTATTTTCTGCTAATCCTTTCAAAATATACTATTACATCAACTTAAAATTATATCCATTTTTTACTTTTATTATTTCCCACAAAATGATCAAAGGTAAGCATGTTTAGTAAAGAATTAAAATGCCTATAGAGCAAGCACACTCATATATGGACATATAAACATATATACATATATACACATATATATGTGTGTATATATATGTGTATATATATATATATATATATCACATAGATGTTAGAATTTGTGCACTTTTACTCCCTCTGATGGTTATACAGAATTTGTTAAGCTATTTTGATCTTAAATTGTACTTTTAATACAAAAGATAGAGGAAACTGGCAATGATGCAATTTCCCATTGGCTCCTTCCTCTTCCCTAGTCATCATGTCATTGCAAAAAGCAGCAAGAGGAAAATAAGGTCATAGCAATTGGAAAAAATTGATTCTTTAATCACAGTGTAATATGAGTATAATGTCACTGGAGCAATCTGTCCTTGTCGTTATGTGTGTGTGTATGTGTGTGTGTATACATATATATATATATATAGAGAGAGAGAGAGAGAGAGAGAGAGAGAGAGAGAGAGAGAGTCCTTCTCCAATAAAATGTAAGCTTGTTGAGGCTAGACACTTTTTATTTTTATTTTTTTATATCCTTCATATGGAGAACAGTGCCTGGCAAATACTAGGTACTCAATAAATGTGTGATATTGAATTCAATTTGCAACTGTAATTGTGGGATTTATATAACACTTTCTCATAGACATGAAAACTTCCCAGGGAAATAAGAACAAAATCTTAAAAGTGATTGAAAGGTGTCAATTTTTTTTTCTGAAATGACTCTTACAATATGTTAAATATATAAACTGGATAGTTTGGAGTGAGCCTATAAACTGGATAGTTTGGAGTAGCAACTTATGGCACTATCTTATAACTGTATAGTATAACAGAGGAAAAGAGATTGTGGAGTATTTTTCTTTTTTTAATGGGGCTCCCTATCTTCATCAGGTGGGAAGTTCAGGGACCACTCACAAATTTGATGCCCTTACTAATAATTGTCAGAACTTTGACTTGTTTTGTTCTCATCTGGACTGACCAATGTTGCCTTAAACAACATAATGTCTCCTTACCTCCAATCCTGAGAGCTCATCATTTTGAGATTGAATTTATTTCAGATACCTAATCATAACCAACTGCAGCTCAGAATTCAGAAGATCAAAAGTTTCACCAGTCTCAGCCTCCTTGTAGTTGGAATAACAAGCATGTGCCACCACATCTGGCAGAGAGATTATATTAACAACAATAGCAGCAACAACAATTAAAATAACAAAAATCTTCTCTCTGATTTTAATTGTCTTACCTAGTTGCCTCTTAGAAATATATGTTTGTGCAAATTGATTTGAGTAAAAAGCATAATAATGACTACTCAAAATTATAAAACAATTTGAAGTTTAAAAAGGTTTATTCACAGAAACCATTTGAAGTATGTAGTAGGAATATTATTATTATTACTATTTTCTCAATGAGGAAACTGAACTCTTAACTTGTGAATAGGGTTGTCAGAGTCACAACATGTAGTAAATGGAATAACTAGAACTTGAACCCATATCTTCTTACTTCAAATTCAATATTCTTTCCCCAAAGATGGGTTATTCTTCATAGGCAGCTTCTCCATATGAGGTAGATGAAAATAATTTAGCCAATCTCATTTTGACAAACTAAAACTATAAACCCATGTGTGATGCTTTTTTGGATCTACTAAGTTAATAAAAGGAACATTTGGAAATAGTTTTAAAATAAATCCATTTGTCCATTCAACTTTTTGCTGGGTTACAATTGCTACATTTGGCTTTTAATTAGTATTTGTACAAACATATATATCTATCCCAGATTCACACTTTATCTTTCTTTAAGAAACAATGTAAATTATATTAAAAGGCATTTGATCAATAGATATTGTAGATGTAAATACACGTGTTTGTATATGTTTGTGCCAAAGAGAGTTGTTTTACTAAATAATATTAACTATTCACATTTTGGTAGTGTCAGAAGCTATAACAGTAGTTTTGTCTCATTCTCCATCTCTGCACAATAGTGATAGGAGGTCAGGAAACTTAACCAATGCCATAATGAAGTTAAAGGAACTGGGAACACTTAGTTTGGAGGAGAAAAGGCAGGGGAGGAACAAAACAATTGGCTTCAAATATTTCTTAGATTGTTATGTGGAAGAGAGATTAGATTTATTCTTTGTTGCTCTAGCAGGTAAATCTAGGAATAATGGGTTAACTTTATAGAGAGATAGGTTTCAAATATTTATAGAATCTCAGAATTAGAAGGGATCTTAGAGGATATTCTATCCAACTCATATCTATTCAACAATCCCTTTTATAGAATTCCTAACTTAATGGCTATTTGAAGGCCTTTCTCGAGGCCCTATAACGTGGAAGAACATACTACCTCCAGAAGTAAGCCCATTCTATATTTCAGTAGTTGTAATGATTAGGAAGTTTTTCCTTATATCAAGCCAAATTGGCTTTTCTGCTACTTCCGCTTTTTCCTCTGAGACCAAGCATATATTCTTTTTTCTTTCATCTAAGATTTATTTATTACCTCTTTGGTTATTATTTTGAACTGATGGATCAGTTAGGTGGCCCAGTGAATATAATTTGGGGCCTGAAGTTAGGAAGAATCATTTTCCTGAGTTCAAATCCAGTCTCAGGTATTCTAGCTATATTACTCTGTGAAAGCACTGTTTTTCTCAGTTTTCTCATCTGCAAAATGAGGTGGAGAAGGAAATAGCAAACCACTGTAGTATCTTTGCCAATAAAATCCAAAATGGGTCCATGAAGAGTCAGATACAACTGAAAATTTATTGTATAAAAAATCAAACTATTGATTAATACTGAAATTTCACTCCCTCAGATCTTTTTTATCATACAAATTATTGCCTGGACATATCTCCTTTATGCTATACTTTATATTTATATGATTATTTTTTTTAATCCAGCCATAGAGTTTTCAATCATTCAATCAGTCAGTCAGGGCACAAATACTTATTTGTGTTTATTCTGTGCCAAGCATTGTCCATGGTTCTGGGGAGATAAAGAAAGGCAAATATATGGTCCTAGCTCTCAAAGAGTTCATAGCCTAATGAATCAATATAGAAACACAAGATGCAAATATTCTAAGTAGCAGGAAATCTCAAAGAGAAGGAAATGGTGAGTAGTTTACCTCTTGTAGAAGGTAAAATTTGCCTGAATACAGAAGGAAGGAAAATTATAAAGTAGAGATGAGATGGGAAAGCATTCCAGACATAACCAATTCAAAAAAACAAAGACAAGAAATGGAGTAGCATGGATGAGGAATGAGGCAAAACTGTCAGGAACACTGGCTTCTAGCAGATCAGAGCATTATGACTTTATATTTGATCCTGGAGATAATAAGAAGCCACTAGAATATACTGAATAGGAGCCACAAACTTAAAAAAAATCACCTTGAGAGCTGAGAGTGTGATGGTTTGGAAAGAGGGAGAGACATGAAGCAAGGAAACCAATTATAGTGCTATTCCAACAATCCAGATGAGAAGTGACAAGTGTATATACCATGGTGGTCATGTGAATGAAGAGAAAGGAATGAGCAAATAAGCATTTTTATGCAGGTGGACATGACCAGATTTGGCAACAAACTGAATGTGGGATCTGAATACAAATGAGGAGTCATAAATAAGACTAAAATTTGATTCTGCTTGACTGGGGAAAATTTATGACACCCTCAACATAATGGATGAGTTCTTAAGAGGGAAGTGTTTGGAGGGGGAGGGCAGTGAGAATGAGTTCTACTTAGGAAATGTTGAGTTTGAGATACATAATGCTTCTAAATTGTAGTATCCAAAAGGAAATTAGTCATGTGAGAGAAATACTAGGACTGAATATATAGATTTGCAAATCAGTTACATAAAGATGATTTGTTTATTCTGATTATATTTAATCTTATTAGATTCAGCCTAGCATTACAACATATTAAGATCTTTTTCATTTCTGAGTTTATCTTCCAACCTGTTCACTAACATCCAGTACAATGCCTCCCATTCGTAGATGATTCATAAATATTTGTTTAATTGAATTTGCTTTCTTCTAGCTTTGTATCACCTGCAAATAAGATTGATGTACCAGCTATAGGGCCAAGGTTAGAAACATTCCACCAAAGACTTCCCTCTTGTCACTTAATGGTATTGAGGTATTTAACCAGTTCTGGTTTCATTTATCTTAGGCCTCTCCATACTTTCTGCAAAAATAATGTGAGACTTTATCTAATGTTTTGCTGAATTCCAGGTATATCACACATTTGATGATTCTGTCAGAAAAAAAAATGAGATTATATGGGAATGATTCATCCATGAAGCCATGCTAGTTCTGTTTTTTTATTAAAGCTTTTTATTTGCATAACATATGTATGGGTAATTCTTCAACATTGACCCTTACAAAGCTTTCCATTACAAATTTTTCCCCCTAGTCCCCTCCCCTTCCCTAGATGGCAGGAAGTCCACTACATGTTAATTATATTAAAATACTTGATAAGTCAAATAGATGTATACATATTTCCATACTTATCTTGCTGTGCAAGAAGAATCGTATCTACGTGAACAAAAAATATCTGAAAAAGGAAACCCAATACAAGCAAACATTGACAGAGAGCATGAAAATGATATGTTGTAGTCCATATCTCATATCCCTCTCTCTGGGTGTATAAGCCATGCTAGTTCTTAATGATAACTGTTTCACTTTCTAAGAGATTACAAATGTTTTCTTTCCTAATAAATTTTAGAGTTTTTCCGGTAATAGAAAACAAGTTCAATAATCAATAATTTGTAGATGTTTTTAAAATCTGGGTCATTCTTTCCATCCAATGTTACTGCTATTCTCGATGATTTTTCAAAAATCACCCCCACTACTTCTTTCATTATTCTAAGACTTCATCTAGCTCACAGTGCCTACTGACCAAATGTTGTTGGTTAACAAATAAATGATTGCAAAAGAAACCAAACTTTATAGTGCTGGTAATGAAATGGACTAGAGGAGAGAGCATGGCAAGATCCACCACTGAAAAGGAGGGAGGGAAGCAAATAATTTAAAACATCATTTCTAAGGGAATTTGAGTCAATAGCAACATCTTTGTATTTGAAGGACAGTATTTTTATATAACTTTTAAAGGCAAAACTTCATATTTATTCTGAGCACATGTAAATAAATACTTGTCTCTGTTTGGTAGTGAAAATTGAAACTCAAAAGGTACTTTTAGAAGGAGAAAGAACCTGGATAAAATTACTCTTTCTCTTTTAATTAGTTGGTGAAAACTCATCCTGGCTCCAAATGTGGCAGTGAGCAAAAAAGAGAACTTTTAAAAGAATAGCGTCTGGGGAAAGAAGTAGCTGCAGTTCCCCTTAAATGGAAAGAGTCTAAGGAATAACATGATATGACTACCTAATAACCCTCTCTACCAAAACAATTATTATTTTGTACATTTAAACACTACTATTAACTGGTTTGGTTAATTGCATTTGTATAGGGAGATGGTCCACTGATAGAGGAGTTCTTCTGCAATGTTTGTGATTTAGAATAGTTCTGTTTCTCTTAATAGAATGATTTTGCCCAAAGAGATACTCCTAAATCAAAATTCTTTCTTACCTTTCTTACCTATTACTGTGCTTAAACCTGTCTGATAAAATTTTGGGTAAGTCCAAGGTCCTATGACTCAGTTCTTTAATATTGTATACCTTTCTCATTGCTATTTATGAATGCTTGCTTCTGGTAAGATGTATGTAAATATGGGGCCTAAGGTTACACTGAAAAATATTTTCTGGAGGCTGCCAGCAATTGTAGTTGTTCATCAATGAAAATTATTCCAGTAGGGGCAGCTAGATGGTGCAGTGCATAGAGCAACAGCCCTGAAATCAGGAGGACCTGAGTTTAAACATGGTCACAAACACTTAACACTTACCATTGTATGATCCCAGACAAGTCGCTTAATCCCAATTGCCAAAAAAAAAAAAAAAAAACCCTAAAAAAAGAAAGAAAATTGTTCAGCTATATCACTCAGTGAATCAAAATGTTACATAATTTGTAAATGATTTTGCATGTTTATGTTAATCTAGGCCACAGTTTAGAAATAATAAAAAGGGGCAGCTAGGTGGCACTTAACACTTCCTAACTGTGTGACCCTGGGCAAGTCACTTGACTCCAATTGCCCCAGCAAAATAAATAAATAACAAGGAAACTAGGACAAACCCAGAAGAGACCGATTATTGTGTTATAGTTAAAAAGGATGATGGATTTGCACACAGAGGACTTAAGTTCAAATCTTAGCAATGATACTTATTAGTTGCATGACTTTGGTCAAATCATTTAAGGTTTCTCGGTCTAAATTTCTTCATCTATAAAAACAAGTCCTTAAACAATAATTTCAGTGGTTTCTTCAAGCTCTATATTTGTAATCCTGTGATGTAGGGGAAATGAGAGATCAACCCTGAGCATATTTGGTTCATGAAACATTTAGGTGATACATGACAACTATCTTCAAGTATTTGAAAGGCTATCAGTTGGAAAAATGAATTAGGATTCTCTTTAATAACAAAGAGTAGAAATGGGAGCAATGGATAGAAGATTCAGAAAATTAGTTTTAAATTCAATGTAATAATCAATCTTTTGATAATTAGTCTTATTCAGAAGTGGAATGCACTGCCTTGGAAGAAAGGGAGTTCTAGTTACTAAAGGTCTTCAAATTAAGGATAGATCTCCATTTGTCAGTGTTTTTTGTAAAGAGAATTTCTGTTCAGGAGTGGGTTGAACTATATGGCTTTTTCAGTTTTCAATTCCTTCTAATTCTGAAATTGCTATGAATCTATAAGATAAAAATTGATTAGCTTTCATTCACTGAAACTGAACTGAACTGAAAATTGTTCAGTTATATTACCAAGTGAACCAAAATGTTAAGTCATTTGTAAATGCTTATATATAAATTAAAAGGCTATAACTAATGATCACAAATTAAAGTGCTGATTTCAAAACTTTTTGTCCTTAAAAAATTGTTTTATTAAATGTTTTATTTAAATTTTAACATTAACATCACTAGTTGATCAAATTTGGTTAGTAACTATTTACATTTTGATTAATTATTACTAATTCATGGCTTATAATATTTTTTTTTCATTTACCCTAAGGAGTTCTCCAGATTCTTTGACCATTTATTCCCATTTACTTTTCCTCAAATATAGATGAAGGTAATAGCATACCATAATATGCATCTTCTTTTTTTTAATTGATAGTATTTCATCCTTCATTCCAGATTTCTCAATGTTTTTCATAAATTAAATTAAACAATGATTACATTGAAGAAACAAAATTTGCTTTGTCATTTCCTGTTTTTGGACATTTTGCTTGCTTTTAAGTTTTTACAATTGCCTATAATTCTTCCAGGAAAATCTTTGAATAAGTATCTCTTTTTAAAAAAAAGAGTAATATTTTAGGGAGAGGTTTCTTTTTTTTAGTTGATTTGATCATATAATGTGCACTAATTAATATAGAAACAAAGGTTGAAGTTCATGTTTAACTTTAGAAGCTATTAGGCTTTTCTCATATATAAGTCTCCTTGGGAAAAGATTAGGTTCCTTTTGTTTAGAAACATAGACCATTAATGTTTTCTTATGGATAACCTTTCCAAAATAATTCCCAAGTATATCAAATATTCTTCAACAATTTCTTTTTTAAAAATGAAATTTTTCATTAAAATTTGACATTGAATACCAAAATGTCCAATCAAATTTGCTTAGTAACTATTTTAAGATAAGCCATATTCCCAATTGACCAACAAGTCAAAGGCCTTGCTTATTTTCTTGACATTTTATTTACTTAAATGAATTTGTCTTAGGGTAAGAGAAAAGCTGAAGGCAGCTTAGAACAATGTTGTAATTGTCACTAATTAAGTGCTCTCAGCTGTGTCTATACTGCAGTGCTATTTATTTACCTTGTACACATACACTCAGCTGTAGGTAGCAATCCTAAAAATTCCTGTATTTATTACCTTTGTCTCTCCTGTGTTTTGTTTTCTTAGAGATGCAATATTGACAAATAGATAAAAACTCCACTCTCATGCTTAGTTTTGTAAATAAGTAACTTGATGACATGCTGGCTATCCTCAATTCAAAATCCAAAGTGTATAAAACAACAGTTTATTTTAATGCTCTTGTGCTGAACAGTCCAAGCTAATGCTGACGAGGAGAAATTCAGAAACATTATTTTACATCTCATATGAAATTATGCAGAATAATTTTCAAAACTAAAAGTGACCTTAATTGACATTTAATCCAACTTTCTCATTTCAAACAAGAAAACTGAAGTCAAGAATTGTTATTTGCCATAGTTCATACAGAATGACAGAGCTAAGAAAGAATACAAGTGACTTCACTTTCTTAAAAAGGTTTTAGCACAGGGTTCCAGCACATAGTTGGTGCTTTATCCTCTTCTTCACCTTTGCTTTCACCTCCAGTGGACCTTCTATTGAACTATGATCCCTCGTGGAAAAAAATAGGATTATAGAAGGATTTTAGATTTAGAGTTAGGAAAGACCATAGAGACTGTCAAATCTCTCCATCTCTTTAATTTTACAAATGAAGAAACAGGCCCAGAGGGGTTGAAAAGACTTTCTCATAGCATATTAAAGGTAGCTGGCAGAGCTGGAATTTGAGCTTGTCTTCCAACATCAAATCCAATGATCCTTCTTCTACTCCATGCTTTACATGGAAATCAACCTGTCCATAATATCTTTATAAATAATAAAGATTGCATTGGGGTCACCATGATACACTATGAGATCACAACACTCATAATGCATAATGGTGACCAAAAATAATCTGTTATTTAGAAAAGTAATATGAGCAGGTTGGTTTCATGTCTTTTATGGGTTTTTTCTCCCAAAAACAGTCAGGAATTTTTTTTTTCTTTTTAAAAAATAGAGATCCAAATCAGACTAAACTAAATAGTTTTGTCTGTAGAACTCTTGGTTAATAATCAATCATAATTAATAATAGATCATCAAACCCTTGGAGAACTGTCTAGGTCTATACTCAGTTTTCATGATTTTAGATAGTTCATTATTATTTGCATTCTTTCTACTTAAAAGATAAAGCTGTGAATATTAGAATGAAAGAATTTGCTATCTGTGTGGATACTTGCATAAAACACATTATAAGTGTAATATTTTTTGGTTTATATGATTTTAAAAGTCACAATTTCTAGTTAATATTTAATAGAAAATAACAATAAATTTGGTTTTAACATTAATAAATACACTTTTGACGCATGGATGGTGTGCTTTTTTTTCAAAGCTTTAATTAGATAAATAGTGTCATTCTGTCTAGGAAAATACAGAAATATTCTCATTAGTAAATATCAGATATAGCAGACACATCTAGAATAGAGGAAGAAGCAAACTAATGCATTCATAATAAGAGGAGTTAGTTGATTAGAGATTAGAGGACAAACTTCTACTCCTTTTGCTTCTGATGTAATCTTTTAGAGCCTGGAGCATACCAAGAGATGGTCTAACTATTACTGGTCCTCAAAGAAAAGGGAAACCAGTCAAATACTACCACAGAGGTGACAGAATCAAAAGCCTCAACACCAGAAGCAAATCCTACCATAGGGCAGTCCAACAATAGTGAGGTATCATGGAATTCTCTATGTTTAATCATTTGCAAATACTTGTATATATTAAGATACTGCTATCATATATGTATATGTCTTAGGAGCCTCTTGAAGTGTCTGGATTTACACATAGACTGGATCAAAACCTGAGGATGTGATTTCAGCTGCATTATTTTTACCTCTGGCTCATTACCTGGACTTGGAATTCTTGCAGGATAATGTAGAATGGTAGTTTATATTTATATATAGCATGTGTTTAGAACTATGTTTAATAAGACTCCTATATAAGCACACAAAATAATAAATCCAAATCAGTATGGAATAGCCTTATTTTCACTTTTACAAAATATGCAAGTCACAAAAGACTCCCAGGCATCCATAAACATATAACAGAAACACACACAATGTTCAAAAAAGTTTCCTTCAGAAAACAACTGTATATGGGATTGACATCAAAGCAACACTTTCACATTCTGGTAAATCCCACTTTCCGAGGGTCCTCCATTGGTCCTCTTCATTCACCCACTCTGAGATGAACAATATGACTTCATAGGAGAGATTCCCCTAGGAAAATAAAGCTACTTTGGAGGGTACTGAATAAGTAACCCTTTTCACAGGGCACCTGATTTGCCTTATTTTGTCTAGATTACTATAGTTGTTATAGGACAAGGTCCAAGTCTCTTGCTTCCAGTGTCACACCTGTTTCTATAATATAAATTTTTTGGTTTTATTGATTCCTTTTGTTTTCATATCAGAATCATTTCAATAAAATCCTCCATCTGAAGGAGTGAGATTATTCTTAGAACAAGAATAGCAAAAGGTTAACCAAAACAAATTAACATGTTCACCATAGGCAACATTCCATATAGTCATAATCCTACCATCCTCTTCCCTACATGCAACTTCAAAAAAAAAAAAAGAGCATGTGTTTATTTTTTTCATCTTTTTCCTGAGATCAAAGTCTGTATAGTTTCCTTTGCACTGTTGTACTGTTTCCCTTGTTTTGCTTTTACTTTACTTTGCATCAGTTCATAAGTTTTTCCACATTTCTCTGAATCCCTCAAATGTTCAGTAACATTGCTTTTTACTATAATTTGTGTAGCCTTTCAACATTGCTTTTACCACAATTTGTGTAGCCATTCTCTGAACGATGGGCACAGATTTTGCCTCTTATTTTTGGCTACCATCAAAAAAATCTACTTTTTCTTTATGTTTCTGCAGATAATATTTTTTATTAGACAGTGTTTTTGATAGACTATCACTGTCTTATAAGAAACTATTAGCTAGTTGATTTTAGAAAAAAAATGGAACTTAAATGAAATAATTAAAAAGTGAAATGAGCAGAACCAAGGGAATGTTGTATACAATAAAAGCAATATTGTTTGAAGAATAATTGTGGTCAAATTATTCTGAGTATTATAAATACTCAAATTAACTACAAAGAACCTGCTATCCACCTCCAAAGAAAGAATAAAGAGAAGTATGCACAATATAGTTATATATATATATATATACATATATATATGTTTTTGTGTGTATACCCCATATATATGTGTATATATGCATGTCTGTATGTCTAATGATGGTCTTCTCTATTGTGGAGTGGGGAAAGGGGGAAAAAGAGATAGTCTGGAACTTACATAACAAAAATGAATTAAAATTTAAAACCAAATAATCAATTTTTATTAGAACAGTTACAGTTATGAAATTGCACATTATACATTTTGGGTCAAGGATTGTAAATAAAGGAAATCACAAGTAAAGAGTTCTTTCACAGAAAGAAAATTTAAATAAGGTGACATATTAAATACCTTGTTCTGTGTAAAATCTCATTTCCCTGGCTGCAACCATCTCCATACTATTTCCCAGTCAACTCAGTAGAGGTTTGGACCATTACTGTCATAGTGGTCATGCCTAAAACTATCAATCTAAATCCAGTTGCTATCAGCTATCTCTAGTAAGTATGACTGACAGACTACTCAGTTACACTGTCCCTATCTTTTTTTTCCCATGTCTTCCCTTTTTCCTCCTCTCTCTTCTACCCAAATATAACAGATTATAAAATTCTTTATGAACAAAGTAACAAGAAGCTTAGGAATTTGGGGATCCATGTGCCCACATTCCTTTTCCTTCACTGCCAGATAGACAGGAGGAGCTGAACATAAGCTGCATTCAATTTATTGAATCAAATGAAAAAACCTTCCATGTCTCAATCAATGAATTAGGTCCTGGAGATATAAAAACAAAATAAGACAAATGAAATGGAACAAAAAAATCCCTGACCTTTAGGAGCTCCTATTCTAGGAGGGGAGAAGACAAAAAGCTTGCTCACAAATAAGTAAATGGAAAGAATATACAAAATAAATAGCAATCAAAACTAAGACCCTGATTTCATTGTTAGAGAAAGCTGCTGACTGAGGAAATGCAGCTTCCACCACTGTAGGTTACTACCTTCTTGTTTTAAACAGCTCCTTAGAATCTTTGGAGATGGGAATCATTTGTCCAGGGTCACACAAGAAGTACATATTTGATGAAGGATTTTCTTTCTTTAAAGGCTGCTTCTACATTATACTGTTTCTCAAAGTAAGTGCCAAGTATTTGGGGAGAGGGAGGTGCTGGTGGTAGTGGATGGTGGCACTAACTCTTGGAGAAAGTTCAGGAAAGGTCTTGCATCAGCACTTGATGAAACCTGATCTCAGTTTTTTTGAGAGGAGATAAGGATTCTAAGGGGTAAAAGGAAGAAAGGAGAACATTCTAAACATGAAGGCTGGGGAGTTAGGGAGGTGAAAAGTGTCCAATCTGATTAAAGCCACAGAATCAGACTTAAATGTCTCATATGGGGAAAGCTAAAATATAGGTCTTATAAGGTGGAATTAATGTGAAACAACTCTGGAAAGATAGACCAGTCAGACTAAGAAAGGCTTTAAATGCCAAACAGAGGAGTTTATATTTTATCCTAGAATCAAGAGGAAGCCACAGGAGCTTCCTAAGCAGGAGGAATATGGTTAGATGTGTGGTTAAAAAATAGCAATGTGAAAGCTGTATGGAAGATGAATAAAAGTGAGGAGAAACTGGAAGAAGGGAAGCCAATTAGGAAATAAAAGGAAATGGTACACTTTAGAAAAGCTGTGGCTGAAATTTCATCATGTAATATAGAATAGAGAAAGAAGCATGAGGTTTTTCAATTATCACTATCATTTGACTTATAAAAATATCTGCATCAATATAGCTTATATGTGTATAGACATACCTGTATATACATATATGCAGATATGTACATATGTGCATGTAAATGCTTTGTATATATTGTTATTGTTGAATCATTCAGTTGTATCCAACTCTCTGTGACCAGTGCACCATAACATGGCGATTTTCATGGAATTTGCTTGGCAAAGATACTGGATTATTTTGCCATTTCCTTCTTTAATATATGTGTATACATATATACGTGTGAATACATGCATGCAACTATATATAATACATGCATGTGTAGTTTATATCCACACGCGTACCTATTTGTGTATGTGTACTTCAAAATTTAAGGTAACTGAAGACCTAAAATGTTGAAGCATTTTGGCCAGTCATGCTGATAATAAGTATCAGAGTTCAAATTCAAACTTGAGTCCTCAGTGAACTCTCACATACTGTTGTTGTTTTTTTCTATTTTGATTTTAAATGGATAAAAATATATAAGCCAAAATAAGTTTTATGATCAGGATTTTAATCACTCTAGATCTCATTTTTTTGTAAAATATTATTTGAATTATGTATTTTGGTATAGTTTTCTCTAGTTCCTTTCTTCATGTTAAAACCCAGTTATAGGGATGTGATGACACAGATGAAGATGATTTGCCTGAGAACCTTTATATGTTCTCTTAAAAACTTAATGTTCCTCTCTTCACTCTTTTTCCTGATTCTCTCACAAATTTCTTCCTCAATTGCTGAAGCCCAGTGACTTAGAAACTCCTTGTACAGAGAAAGTTACCCCTGGAACCTTTCAAATCTCCCAACTGAATACATAGGTCACTAATACCAATAGGACATACTTTCACATGGCTTAGATGATTTCTCCGCCTCTTTTATTGGGCATTCATTACTGTAGTAATGGCACTCAGTAGCGGAATCAAACTGGTCATATTATTGTAAATTTGTAACAACATCCCAAATCTTTGTCACCAATTATTTGGAGATTTCTTTTTTAACACATTATGGTATATGAATGTAATATATCATGTATCATGTGTTAGAAAATTATGAAAGGCACAATTTCAGAGAAACTTGGGGAAATGTGGATAAACTACACAGACTAAAGTAAGCAGAACAAGAACAGTTTATTCAATAATAACAGTCTTTTAAAGACAAACAATGTTGAAAACCTTAAGATTTCTGAAGAATGGGATGACCAACCACAATTCCAGGAGACCAATATTGATGTATGCCCTTCTGACAGAGAGATGACAGATTCAAGATGCAGAATGTGACCTATTTTTTAAACCATGGCCAAAGTAGTAATTTGTTTTGCTCAATGCTACATATTTTACAATGACTATGTTTTTCTTTTTCTTTTCTTTTTTTTTTTTTAATATGGGGAGGAGGCAAAAAACATCATACTTTTTCATTGGAAAAGATAAAAAGGTTTCTTCTTTAAGGGATATCAGTGAAGTTAGAATAAACAAAGATAAACACATCTCTTTAAATGCTGTTTTAAACTGGTATCTAAGGGCCTAGAGTGTGGGGTTTATGCATGTGGCATATTTGAGATTAAAATAGGTGACTATCTAATATGAGAGGAAGACACGAATTCTCTTAAGCTCTTGAAATTTACCAAAGAATTAAAAAATGTAAATGTGTTGAAAAAAATCTATTTATCTCATCCGTTTGTATGGTAATTGACTGTTCATAATGAAATAATCTGATGCATGGAGCCCAGCTAAATTAGCCTACCCATAATGTACTGTCTTCAAGTAACTTCACATTCTCATTAGGGTCTCTCTCTAATTTCTAAAGCAAAATTAATGTAATTAGTATCCCAATCAATACATATTGATCGTTAGTTGCTTCAGTAAGGTATAAAAATATAAGATCAGAATAGAAAGACTTTAAAATAATCATTAACAAATGTAAACACTTTGGTGGGGGAAAATTAACTTTAAAGTATTTTTTGTAGTTATTATAAACTCTTTGTAGCAACATTATTTTGAGCTTTGCTTAGATGAATTTTGAAATGATGCAGCTTTCTCATAAACATACATTAATACTGTATTTATCTACATAGATTTCCCCCTTTCCTCCAATAAATATTTAAAAGGACACTTTTTTCCCTTATGGTGTAGAATTTCAGATCACTAATTATTTCAAACCAAGTCTCTCTTTTCACATGCAAATGAGAGCAAGATGCTTGGCAGAAAATACTCCCTCTAAGCACACCTGGTAGTCAGGGGAGTTTAAGTTGCTCTTAAATGTATGAAGAAAAAGCCTTAGAAGTTCCAAAATGAAAAAAAAAAAAAACCTAGTCAAGGTAGTAGTTCTTTTCTACAAACTAACCAGCTTACTTCAGGATGAAAATTAGATGTCACTTTAAAAGGAAAGGAAGACATGAATCCCACACACAGCCCCAAGCAGTCAGACATATTACTAATTTGGTGATCTGGGGGCTGTTTGCTGCAAGAAGGTGTGAATGTGAACTCATAATGGACTGTCTTAACTGTTCAAGTTCCTGATTGAAAAGTTGAGATTGGACATAGGGATCTTGAAGAAAATTGTCTAGACAAAGATCAAGTTCTGAGTCTTCTTTTGAGCTACTGTAGAGGCATCAGTATTGAGAGGGGATGAGATGTAGAGGCAGGAAAGGTGAGTTATTCACACCTCAAACAGTACAATGATTGAACCCCTTTTCTTCCCTCTTGTGCTTGACTATTTCACAGAAGCTTTATGACATTTGAATAAATTCTCATTCTGCAATAGATTTAAATTTTTCAAAGAGTAATGAATTATAAGTTTTTGTTTCAATTTCCACACTTTTGAACATAAATAATGGTGTCCAAATTTATATATAATGATTGCTCAAATGAATTGCTATAAAATGTGTATATTTAATTTCATTTTCAGCATAACACTGGATAATCACTTAGCCTTCCTAGTCTATATTATTTTATCTGTAAAGTGATAGTTTTGGATTAAATGTCTTTTGAGATTTCATTCAGTTCTAGATATATTTTTAAGTGGAAATCTGTCATACTGAACAGTATGAATACTATTTATTCTTCCCATCCCTTAGATTTGCATATCCATATATCTAGCTATAATCTCTGTCCTAAGCTTCAGTTTCCTTTCTAGAATGATTTGGCATCTCAAATAGATCTGACCATATTCTTCCAATACTCAGTGAACTTTAGTGACTCCCTTAAAATTAAATACAGACTCGTTCATTTTCAATTTAATGCCCTTCACAATTTAGTTTCAACCTACTATTCCAGCTACATTAAACTGGATGTTCTACAAGCATCTCAAAATTAACATGTCCAAAAATAAAATTTCTGCCACATCCAAGCCCAATCTTTTTTGTCACTTCTCTATTTTTGATGATAATATCATCAACTTCTAGTCTAATGACTGTCTGTCTATTCCTTGACTCCTCATTCTCACCTCACCCTCTCCTTCCAATCAATTAATTGCTTTATTGATTCTGCCTCCATGAAATCTGTACTGTTTTCTGTACTCCTATGGCCACATACTAGTTTTGGTCTGGACTTTTTGTAATATTCTTTTCACTGCACTCTGATTTAGGCCTCTTCTTTCTTTAATCCATCTTCTACTTAGCAAAGTGATATTTTTAAAGCACAGGTGTAACTATCATATCTATATTGTTTAAGCAGCTACCATGTGCTGGGCATGATACTGGGATAAAAAGACAAAAAAAAGAAAGAAAGAAAGAATCTGGGGCAGCTAGGTGGCACAGTAGATAGAGCACCAGCCCTGAAGTCAGGAGGACCTGAGTTCAAGTCTGATCTCAGATACTTAACATTCCCTAGCTCTGTGACCCTGGGCAAGTCACTTAACCTCAATTGCCTCAGGAAAAAAAAAAAGAAAGAAAGAAAGAATCCCTGCTCTCAAAGAACTTATATTCTACTGCAGAATACAATGTTCACATATATATAAGTATACATGAACTAAATACATAAATATGAGATAATGGGGGGAGAGCAGGAAAGCATTAACAGCTGAGGAAGTCAGGAAAAATAGAAAAGGAGGTGATTCTTCAGCTGATATTTGAAGGAAACTAGGAATTTTCCAAGGTGAACATAAAGAGAAAGTGCAATAGAACAATCTGATATGCTAAATTGAAGCTAGGTTGTGAAGGGTTTTAAATTATAAACAATAGAATTTATATTATATCCTCAAGATAAGTAGGAGCTGTTTGGCACAGAGGATAAATTGTTGGACATAGAGACAAGAAGACCAATATTTCTGAGTTCAAATCTGTTCTCAGCCACTTAATATCTGTGAGCAAATCATTCAATCCCTTTGCCTCAGTTTCCTCAATAGTAAAATGAGCCAGAGAAGAAAACAGCAAGCCACTCCAGTATCTTTGCCAAGAAAATCCCAAATGAGTTCACAAAGAGTTGGACACAACTGAAATGATTGAATAACATAAATAAAAAACCACTGGGATTCATTGAATGATGAATGATTTCTATTAACTAGTTCTTTGAGTAAGTCCATTACTCCATGATCATACCTGTGCTTCAGGAAAATCACTTAATTGAAGAAGAGAGGGAGAACAATTAGGACATTTCTGTAATCCTAAACAAAAAATGAGGAGTACCTGAATTAAGGTGATTAGTAGAGAATAGAACAGAAACATTGTGGAAGTATAAATATATATATATATATATGTATATATATTACATATATATATTTGATGAATTATTAGCTATGGGATAGGAAAGAGTCAATAGTCATAGATTTGGAGTTGGAAGGGACCTTAGAAGTCAATGATTCCAAACCCATCGTTTTAAAATTGAAGAAGCGGAGGCTCAGAAAGATTAAGTAATTAACTATATAGTTAAATATAGACAATATTTTAATCCAATTCTTCCTAACTTCAAGTTAAAATTCTCTTTTAACTTCAAATTCCAGTTATAAACCTATCTTCTACAAATCTTTCCTGATTCACCTAATGCTGTATCTTCTCTTTGTTTCTTATCTCTAATATATCTTGTTTGTTTCTGTTTGTTTGCTTTGGATACATTGAGTTTGAGGCTCCTAAGGTATGATGGACATCATATCAGCCTTCTTGTGTTACCTGCTAAGAAAACAGTGCCCATCACATTCTGTGACAATGGAAAGCCACTATCTCTATCTGTGGTCCAGATTTCCCATTAATTTTCTGTTCAGAGTTAATGGAGCTTTATGCTCACAATTGGATTGGAGTTAGACATTAATCTATCTTCAGTCATTTAAAACATACCCATCCAATCAGAGTCATTTATCTAGAAACCATCTTTAAAAATATTAAGCATCCTTTAGTAGTTAGTACCAGATCAAATTTAAAACTGAAGGAAGACTTTTCTGATGTTCTGTATTGTATGAATAAGGGATTGTCTTTTCTTGTTTTGTTTTTTTTTGTGTTTTTTTTTTTTAAGCAAAGAGGGGAAGCTCCTCTAGGAATACAGATCATAATTAGCTCAGCAGTTTAACTCTTAATCTTGAGTTTCCTGGGTCATTGACTGGTTCAATGATTTGTCTAAGGTTCCATAGTCAGCATCCATAGGAGGTGAGGCTTAAACCCGTGCCTTTATAATTCTCAGACGAGAGCTCTATTCACTATATAGAATATTTTAAATTTTATTTTCATTCACTCCTTTTTTCAAGACCAGCTATTTACCATCCTTGACATGCTCATTCCTACCTCTCAGACCTTTCACTCTAGAATGCTTTTCCCCTCTCTAAATCTTATCCATTCTTCAAGGCTCAGCTCAAGGCATCTGCTCCTTGAATTACTTTCTGAATACACAGTTCCACGTTAATCTTTCCTTATTATTATATCTTTTAGTTTTTGGTATGTATGCCATTCATTTAGATGTTTTAATGGCACAATGGAGAAAGACCAGGATTTGGAGTCAAAAAAGTCAAATCCAACTTTAGACACTTACTAGATGTTTGATCCTGGGTGAGTCATATAACTTCTAACTTAGTTTTCTAATCTGTAAAATAGGGATAATAGCCCCTCTGTGGTAGAGCTATTGTGAGGATCAAATATAATATTTGTAAAAAAAACTTTATCAAAATGCTTGGCTCATTATAGATGCCTATTAAGTACTTGTTTCCTTCCTAAGTAATTTACATTTTGTTTGTTAAGGAGCCATTGATGACTTTTGACTTCACAAGGCCCTGTGAGGATCTCAATGGGAGATTAGATTTAGACATTGGTTAATTGAGTAGGGACTGGTCATTTCTCCTCATATTACTGCTCTTTCTATAAAAAAAAAATCACTCTCTGGAAAAGGTTGTTTTGTTTTGTTTTAAATTTGGAAGGAAAAAGTTAAGAAATCATAACTGAGTCTCTAATTTTAGGTCCATTTATCATTAACCCCATTGAAAAAAGAAGTGCCCCAGAATCTGAAGGGAGGGTAAGTAGGAAGGGGGGGAGAGCAATAGGCATTACTTATTTATGACTGAAGTTATTTCTCTCTGGCATATCCCAAAGGGTTACTTTCTGTTGTTAATTGGAACTTCTAAACCATTTTTATTTACAGAGTGTTTTACAGTCATTGGTATTGATGATTTCTAATCCCCAGTGAGGTAGGTGTCAGAATGAGGAATTGACAGGGCCCCAGCTTTCAAGCAGCTTAGAAACTAGAGGGCAGAAACAGGCACTTTTTTCCATATGTCAGGGGCAGGGCACTTGTTTGCTGGTCTAGATTTGTTAGATTCATGTTCCCTGCTTCAGATCATTGGTATGAGAAGGTTAGGCTTGTTTCCTAGAAAAAAAAGTGATTTTGGAAGCAAGCTACTGAAAGGAGACAGAAGAATGAACATATCAGAGAGTAAGAAATATTCCTTTCCCTGCTGCCTTCATTCAAATGAATCAGAAAGGCAAAGCTGGCTTTCCTGGAACAGATTGGGTTCCTTCAGGAAGTATGACAAATAAAGACCTGTTTATTATTAAAGGTGCTGTGACACTCAAGACAAACATATGGATAGTAACACTTTGGCCAGCAGGGTGCTTCTCTGTTTTACTAGTTCAGGAGGACTTGATTGATGGCAAAGACCAAGGTCTCAGTAAAGATAATTTAGCCATTTCCATACAGTTTACGCTTGTGGTAGTTGTATCCTGCAAGGGAGTCCCCGGAGGGAGGCTTTCTTTGACCTTCCTCCTAAAAGGTAACACAGAGGAGACTCCTCAAGGCCCCATCATCCAACAAGACTAATGGTGGCTTCCATGGCTATTATCATTCAGAGACATCGAAAGAGACTTTAAAAATGCAGTGCCACATTCCTCCCTTGATGTTCCCTATGATCTATTAAGGTATTATGTGACAGATAAATTAATCATTAAAAACTTACTGTTAAGTCTTTACAAATAATAACCAGGTGTACCTTGATTATCTTGGATCTTGATATATATTTTTCTGTCACTAAACACAGAGGATACAGAGCAGTTTGTTTTACTCACAGCTAATATGAAGAACTCAGGGAAATGAGGTTATTTTTCCCCTTTCAGCTTTTTCTTCTGTTATTTTTTTAAACAGAAAGGCAAAAAAAGAGCCATCATTTTATCACTTCAGAAATAGTCTGTGACAACCAGAACCACTTTTTTTGTGTTGTTATTCTGTGGTGTCAACATGAAGAGTTTTTCCCTATTTATTATTGCTTCTAATCCTTCCATTTAATTTTTGTCTTCTATTCCCCATTTCTTCATATATAAAAGATTCTGCCAAATGACACACTCAACATCTTATAGGCATTAGACACTTTGCCATACAGTAGATTCAATTTGATGTGGTCACCCTAGTTGAGAGAGGCATTCTATAACAATGAGATTCTCTTCACATGAACTAGCTTCAGGTCAACATTTTCCATTTTCAAATGTATGATGATAAATCAAAAATAGGTTGCAAATTCAATGAATTTATATAGTCTCTTCTCAAAATAATGAAAACCCAAGGTCATAGTTTAGGATAACTATTCATAAAGACAATCTCTAGGGCTGGCATAAGATTTAGATACTTGATCAAACTTTGGAGGGAAAACTTATCCTGAGAGAAATTGTCTGACTGATTGTTGGCAAATTCATTAACATAAAGACAATCCAGATGGTGAAAGGAAATATAAGGAAGTAAGGGTGAATATAAAAGAGACTTCTGGCTAGTGCCTTTCCTAAAAAATTTACATTGTATTTATTTTTTATGGGTATAGACATAAGTATGTATACACACACATATACATATATATACACACATTCCATAATGAGGTACATGTTGCCTCCAAAAATAATATGTAAATTCTTTGAAAATAAGGACTATTTCATTTTTGTTTTGTATTTGCAGTGTACAGAGTCTGATACATAGTAGATGCTTTATTAAATACCACTGTTGAATTGATTGGTCTTCCCATTGACCTCCACTACCAACCTGACTATGCAATTGGATGAGTTTTATTAAGATCCAGTATATAGAACAGAAATTTAAACCCTGTATTCCAACAATCTTGACATAATATGACCTTTTTGAAAATAAGTAAAGGGATGATTCAAGATTATATTTTGTTTAACTTAACTGTTTAAAAGCTAACTGGCACCATGGATTTCAAAATGCTGAAGTTCACTAGAGAGAACTAAATTGTAATTAATTTTTTAATTAGTCTATAGAATCCATTCAAAATAATTGTTTTATTCATTCTAGGGCCCAATATTATTTTTTTCCCTAATAAAATGAACTCCAAGGACAATGGTAAACTTTACATATATACATGAATAATGTATTATTTACTTTAGATACAAAGTACCTGACTATATAATGATGATGATGATGATGATGATGATGATGATGTCTTATATTCCCATAACTTTTATAGCATCCTTTAAGGAATTAAGATACCTAACCTTTTTAACTAAAATGGAAATTGTCAAATTCTGAGAGGATGAAGAAATCTGAAATGGACTTGATTCAGAGACATCCTTTGTCATAAGTAGTGACTAACGATCTAAAATAATTTAATCCAAAGGATTTTAGGGAGGGGAGGCTAGTTCAAATTGAATTAATTCTTCATTTACTTTTAAATTTTGCTTTCCTCAGCTAAAAGGGAAGAAAATAGTTCTGAGTAACTTTGCTGGAATGGCCAAAGTCCATGTTTACATTGAGAATGAAGAAAAAAATGGACCCAGATTCATGGCTTCATGAGAAATTCAGCAAAACTACAACATACTTATCAGGTATTTTTCATGTATTTCTCATGCAAAAAAAAATAAAATTTCTAGTAATCTGGGGCTATGAATTACCACTTTGCCACATGTGATCACTAAGATTAGACCTAATTCTTCAGACTCTATAGGCAATAATGTGGGAGTGACAGATTTTCAGATATGATGTTTTATAACAATTATTCTTACTATACTACATCAATAAATAATCCTTTCTAAAAGCAACTTTGTAAAAACTGATTAAATAATGAATTGACAATCATGATGAAAAACACACTGGTGCAAGTTCCTAAGCATAACAATAGAAAATATATCACTGACACCTCAGGATTACCCTTAAAATTATGAGAGGTTATAGGAGCCACTTCCTGAGAGTAGGAGTTGAAATAGTAGTTTCAGAATAGTTGTTATATCTCAGTGGAAATTTTATGTATATATTACATATGCTATTATACATGTGTAATTATATATTATATTATACATATAACATATAGCATATGTAACATATATACTATACATGTTATATATATATATATGTGTGTGTGTATATATACTATAAAAATCATTATCATCATACTCAGTCATATTAAATTAAGTTTTAATGCACCAGATATTGTTGCATGCATTTTACAGAGATTTTTTTCATACGCACATTTTTTCAACACACACACATCTATCCCATATATGTTGATAATGTGAAGAATTTTCCAACCAAGTTGAAGTAATTATACTAAAATAACATTGGGCAGTTCTGAAATATTCAAGCAATAAAACAATAAGGGTTCTAAGAATGAATACTTTTTAGTTCCAACACTGGTAAAGGTGAAAAGTCATACATAGAAGGTATAGAAAATTGGAATTCTAAGACTAAAAATGAATTATGAGCTAAAAATTTAATATAAAGGAAACTTGAAGTGTCTAATTTTTTGTAAATGATTGCTTTAGTTGATGAAGAGAAATTAATTCAAATTGCAAAAGAGACTCTTGGGCTATATTTGGAATAATAGAAAAGAATTGAAACCTGAAAATATTGACACAATAAAATTCAACTTGGATATATCTAACAAAAGGGAGCGGCTGAGGAAATTTTCAAAAAACATTTTCCACACAACTGTTCTGGATTGTTGAAACTGTATCCTCATGGCAGCATATGAAGGATACCTAGTGACCCCTAGCTGAGACATTATGCATCACTTTGTGAATCTCCTCTGATTCCAAAATAGCTGATATCTGAGGATTTCTTTCATTGTATTCTTGGTTAGATTATAGGGAAGCAGCCAGAAAACTGAAACCTGTAGAAAACTTTAATATAGAAACACGAAGGTCACCTACTGCATCAGCCATCTTGACCTTTGTCTTTTCACTGGACTTTAACGACTCTGGAGGAGAGGAGACTGATGAATTCACACATTTCTGTCTCACTCAAATTCAATTCATGTAACAGTTAAAACATTACCCTATCAACAGCAATAACATAGCAAAGTGCATCAATTATCTGGGACCTTTCAATATGCCTTCCCCCACTTTCACCTTCCTTTCTCTTTGTCTGTGTTTTTGTCCATTTGTCTGTCTCTCCTCGGTTTCCTAGATTTTGCATATTTTCATTCTTAAAGCTTGTCCCTTATTTTATTTTTTATGTCTTGTCCCTCTCCAACACTTGTGCCCAAAAGGAAGGTACTCAGCCATCTAAAGTGGCTCATGCCCTTAAAATTTGTAGTGATGAGCCATGACAGAGCATTCATTGCTGTCTGGAAATCATCTCTCTCAAGTGTATTGTGAGTCATGGACCTGAAGTAAGTAGCTGCAGGAATTTTCATCAGTGTTACACTGAGAATAGAACAGTATTAGAGAAGAAAGTGAATGGTGGACAGTGTAGGAAAGGAGAAGAAAGAGGAAGAAGCATTTAAAACAATTTCAGGCTCCAGTTACTAAGTATCTATGCCATTCTTACTGTTGCAGTTCTGTAATTAAAGTTCCTATTTTCAATGTTGGAAACATAGTCTATGAATTGACAGTCCTGGGCTGGATTACTGTAGTGCCTCAAGTCAGATGCCTTGATCATATCTCAATTCAGCTACTTATGTCTACTTTTTTGTTGTTCAGTTAAGCTGATCATCTTAACAAAAAAGCAGAAATATCTATGATATGCTGGATCCCAGTATACAGCCAACAGCTCTATGGAATGTACCGTACCTCCCCACCCCATCTCTTACTACAAAAGTTCTATTTAAAACAGGATTTAGAGGTATAAGGGACCTCAGAGGTCATTTTTCCAATTTCTCTCATTTTCCAAATGGGGGAATTCAGGACAAGAGCAATTAAGTGACTTGCCCAATTCCTCCAAATAGTGAATGAGCAGTAGAGGTATGAATTTGGATCCAAGTCCTTGGACTCTAAATCCAGTCCTCTTTCCACTATATCACACTTCCTCCTTTAGGCACAAGGTGATCTTGGGTTTTTGAAAGCTATGACAACAGAAAACAAATTTGGCAGGTCCTACCAAGCTGGAAAAGCTCAATTTGTGGGACAACAAATTGTATGTTTGTTATGCCTCAACCTGCCTTGCTGAATTGAGAGAGGCTCATTGGCATTGAGCTGACACAGTGGATAGAGAGCTGGACTTGAATTTAAGATTTGAATCCCAATTCTGTCTTGGATTCTTACTAGCTGTTTGACCTTTGGAAAATCATTTAGCCTCAGTTTCCTCAACAGTAAAATAGGGATAATGACAGCACTTACCTCATAGGGTTGTTGTGAGGCTTAAAGATGACATATATAAAACACCTTGCAAAATTTAGAGTGTTGTAAATGCCAATTATGATTATCACCATCAGAATTAATCATTTGCAGTGCTCCCCAGATCATTGGTCTTGCTTGCACTCAGCCTTTTCAGCCATAATAGAACAAAGCAACCGCTGTGAGAAAAAGACCAATCATTCTTATTACGACCGCCAACCAGTTACTTACTGCCTTTGGGAAAAGTGGGCCTAAGATCCCCAGAATTAATAGTAATATTTCAGACTACCAATTCCACATCCAGTCTTACCTTCAGAGTTGTCAATCAGGAAAACAAACTCTATGGAGAAGTGGTCCACTCTGCCACCATCAACTGCAAACCAGCTGTCACCAATGGGACTAACAAACCAGCCTAACTGAAACAGCAGGGAGTCCTGAAGGAAATCCAGGAAATAGCATAAGTCAGGTAGGTCAAATAAGCATCACTTCAATTACTACTTTCCCTCAAATCCCACTGGAGATAACCTAGATTCAGAGTCAGTTAAATTCAAGACCACTTCTTCAAAATTACCAGTCATTTCTTAATTGCCAAATTTAAAGATCTTTTCTCAGTCTTCATCCTTCTTGGTGTCTCCAAAGCCTTTGACACAGTTGATCATCTCTTGAAAATTCTTTCATCATAAGAGTTTTGTGAGAGTCCTCCCTCCTCATTTTCTTCCTAGCTAACATTCCTTTCTTAATTTTCTTTCCTGGCTCTTCATACATGTCATATTCACTAATCATGTGGGGGCTTCAAGGGTTTATCCATAGCTCTCTTTTTTTCTTTCTTCATACCATCTTGCTTGTTGAAAACTAGAGAAAGTAGAGAATAGAAAATGGGACCAAGAGTCAGAACGACCTGAATTCATTTAACTATCTTATTTTGGCAGCCACTCTCTGACTCCGTTTCTTAGACTGCAAAATGGGTATAACAATAGCACCTACCTCATGGGACTTTTGTAAGGATCTAACTAAGAAATGGTTGTAGACACTTAATAAATGTTTGTACCCTCCAACCTCACGCTACTCCAGTGATCTTATCAGCTGCCCTGGGTTTAGTTATTCTTTCTATGTATTTGATTTCCAGAACTATATGCTTGTTCCTGAATTACTCTCCCATGTTACCACCTTGAACATCTTGAATTTGATGTCCCATAGGCATTTCAATCTCAATATGTCCAGAGCAAAACAAATCTTTTTTCCAAAGCCTCCTTTCTTCTTCTTACTGCCAAAGTCTCTATCATTCTCCTAGCCCCAAAGGCTTGAAATTTTAATGTCATCCTAACTCACTTTAATTTACCTCACATACCCAATTTATCATTTCTACCTTGACAACATCTTTCATATACATTCTTTTTTTTCTATTCACACAACCACAATCCCAGTTTAGATCCGAATCACTTCTTGCCTAAACTAATCTAATAATTTTCTAATTGGTTTCCTTACCTCAAATTCTTCCCTACTCCAAACTATCCTTTGCTTAGGTGCCAAGAAGATTTTCTAAAGCCCATGCCTGTTCAGGTTATGGAGATGAGCTGCTGGAGCTTATTGTGCAGAAGGATGACATGAAAAGGCAACTCTTTTGTTGGCATTCAAAACTTTTCATAACATTCTTCATACTTTTCCAGTATTTTTAAACTTCTATCTTCTCCATTCTATTGCTGTTCTACATTCTGACAACATGACTATTTGTAGTTCCTAGAACACACAGTGCTTAATTTCTGATCCTGTGCTTTTGGAAAAGCTATTCCTCACAACTGAAATATTTGTCTTTTCACCCCCATCTCTTAATTTTCCTACCTGGCTTCAAAACTTAGCTAAGATCCTACTTACTTTAAGACCATCCCAGTTCGGGAAAATATTTTTACATCCAAAGGTTCTGATAAAGGCCTCATTTCTAAAATATATCAAGAATTGACTCAAATATATAAGAATTCAAGCCATTCTCCAATGGATAAATGGTCAAAAGATATGAACAGACAATTTTCAGACGAAGAAATTGAAACTATTTCTGGTCACATGAAAAGGTGCTCCAAGTCACTATTGATCAGAGAAATGCAAATTAAGACAACTCTGAGATACCACTACACACCTGTCAGATTGGCTAAAATGACAGGAAATGATAATGATAACTGTTGGAGGGGATGTGGGAAAACTGGGACACTGATACATTGTTGGTGGAACTGTGAACGGATCCAACCATTCTGGAGAGCAATTTGGAGCTATGCTCAAAAAGTTATCAAACTGTGCATACCCTTTGACCCAGCAGTGTTTCTACTGGGCCTATATCCCAAAGAGATTTTAAAGGAGGAAAAGGGACCCACATGTGCAAAAATGTTTGTGGCAGCCTTTTTTGTAGTGGCAAGAAACTGGAAATTGAAAGGATGCCCATCAATTGGAGAATGGATGAATAAATTATGGTATATGAATGTTATGGAATATTATTGTTCTGTAAGAAACGACCAACAGGAGGATTTCAGAGAGGACTGGAGAGACTTGCATGAACTGATGCTGAGTGAAATCAGCAGAACCAGGAGATCATTATACACAGCAACAAGACTATACGATGATCAATTTTGATGGACATGGTTCTCTTCAACAATGATGTGATTCAAACCAGTTGTGCTGCGATGAAGATAGTCATATACATCCAGAGAGAGGCCTGTGGGAACTGAGTGTGAACCACAACACAGCATTTTAATGCTTTCTGTGAATATGTCCATGCATTTTGTTTTCCTTCTTAGGTTATTTTTTCTTCTTCTCTTTCTAGATCTGAAGTTTCTTGTGCAGTAAGATAACTGTATAGATATGTATACATGTATTGTATTTGTCATATAATTTATCCTATTTAGCATGTATTAGATTACCTGTCATCTAGGGGTGGGGGTGGGGGGAAGGAGGGGAAAGGTTGGGAAAAAAAAAGTTTTTGCAAAGGTCAGTGTTGAAAAATCACTCATATGTTTTGTAAATAAAAAGCTTTATATATATATATATATATATATATATATATATACATATATATATAAAGACCATCCCAGTTCCCTTAATGGTTAATGCCTTTTGATCTTAAAGTACTTTCTATCTACTCTATCTATATCTTGTATACACCTAGTTATTCATAAATTATCTCCCCTATTAGAATAAAGGATCACTGAGGACTCAGACTGTTTGGGGACAGAGAGAGAGGGAGGGAGAGAGGGATAGAGAAGGTGGCAGGGAGAACTTTCTTTGTATTCTTAGCCCTAATTATAAATGTTTAGCACATAGTAAGTACTTAATTAAAGCTAGACTTCCAAACTAACATATCTAACTAGCTTGCAAATATTTATATATGTATTTGCTATCTCCTTCATAAAACATAAGATCCTTTTTATTTGTATTCCTAATGCCTATCACAGTGCCTCATATGTAGTAGATGCTTAAAAATTTCTTATTGATCAATTGATGAGTGTAGTGAAAAATGACTACAAATAATGAAATATCAAAGAATGGCAATATGGTTGGCCAATAATGACAAAAGAAACAGATAGAAAGCTGATAATTACATTTCATGAACATGTATGAACTATATAGCATGACTACAAATGTTAGCCAGCTGTTCATACTTGAAGAGAGGAAAGTAAAGATTACTTTCTTCATAATTATTAGAAAATGATATTTTGATATCATGTCCATTAACTTCTTTTCACACCTGAGAAAATTTAAATATATATATTATTTCAAATAAAAAAGTATGCTCCTTCATAATGAATGGCAGTATGACATAGATGATACCGGTCTGGTTTTGGATTTAGAAACATCTGGATTCAAGTCCTGCCTAGGATACACATTAGCTGTGTGACTGAGCAAGTCAGAGCCACCCAACAATTTAAATCATTTAAGTTTCAGAATAATGAAGCCACAAATTCAGATGAAAAGTAGGGGGAAAAACAACTCCAAACATAGAACATTTCTTCATATGGTTGCTATGAAGCTTAAAAGAAATGATATGTATAAAGGGCTTTGCTAACCTTAAAGCACTCTGTTGTAAATGTCAGTTATTATTATTTAATGCTAGGAGTTGGTCTGCTTTAAAAGACTCAGACTCCTAGAACTTGGCATACCAATCAATTCACTTCAATTCAACAAATATTTATTCAATACTAAGTATATATAAGTACTGATCTAAGCAGTAGAAATTCAAAGAAAAAATAAGAATGAATTCCTACATCAAGGAATGTATAATCTACTACTAAATCTTGATTATATTTCCACAACATATTTTGAATTTCTCTCTTCCTCTCTGTTGCCCCAGCCACTGCTCTAATTGCAGCATCCTTCAAATTGATTTCCTTGATTCCATTTTCTCTTCTCTCCAGTCTCTTTTTCACAGCTGCCAAAATAAATTTCCAAAAGCCTAAGTCTAATAAGGTTGCTAAACATAATAATATTTAAAATGTGTAAGGTACAGGGACTCTAAATTTCAAGAAGTGGTTAGATACGCAAGATCTAGTCCTACATAAAAGGAAATTAGATTCTTTGAGAGGCAGAATTATTTTATTCTCTGTATTTGTATCCTTAGCACTTAACACAGAACCTGATAGATAGTGTTAAATAAAAGCTTGTTGATTGATTGCCTATTGTCTTTAACTTATGCCATGTGAACCTGAAGTTTAAACCATTATTCAGAATGTTGTAGTTTAGTTGCTTGAAAAGATATTAAAACTAGAAAAGGTTTCATGCTCCTTTCCTGCCAATAGAAAATCTTGTGAAATACATTTAGCAGAAATTGGAAGATATGCCCTGCAATGCAGTAGATTTTAAGTTAAAGGACATGTATTCAAATCCTATCTCTCCCACATAGAACCTATATAGATTTAGGAACTTTTCATCATTGAACTTTAGGATAAGTTGGAAAGGCATGGAAAGTTTGTATTTGGCATGATAGAGAGGAATATCCACAACAATGAAATCTGAGACCTATTTAAAGTAAAGGTATTTACAGGACATTTTGAAGTAGCAGTCACTAGTAGACATATTTGCTAAGATATTTAGCTATAACTGTTTACAAAGCTCAAATGGGTTCAGTGTGAATAGTATATTTGAAGACCCAAGGCCAAAAATTAGGTAATAGCCTCAACTTTCTTATCTAATTTAACATTTTTATTTATAATATTTAGCAAGGCCTGTTCCACTTTGTCAGGCATTATATTTTAAATACATGCCTAAGTTAGAAGAGGGAAAAATTGTTTGAAAGCATTTTTGGCAAAATAAAAATCTCTTCTTTTTATATCCACAACTAAGCTGCCTTATTTCTATTTCCAACAGTAATCTTATAAATTACCTAACAAACTCCAAGAAGCCATATTGCACTTACATTAGTCCTTGGAGATATTACATATAATTAAACCCTACACATTTAAAGCCATAATTAGTTTGATTTGACAATTGCTCTTTAATGCTTTCTGCCAACAACATATTAATTAGGACTGCTATAGTAGATCAATATCATCTCAGAAAAGCCAACAAAATTGCTTAGGTTGCTATATTAAATGTTTAGCCCTTTTCTCTGACTATTTCTGTACTGGCAGAATGAAGTAGACCCTTGAGGTTTGGGCAAAAATCTTACTAGTGAAGAATAGAAGGCATTCGGATCTGCTAGGTTCCCACCTGTCTGTTTATGTTGATTGAATTATTCATTTAATTGTTCAACTTTCTATTCAGGTTTGCTGTGCTAATTTAGCCCCATGGGCTTCTTAGTCCCTGGCCTATAAGGTTTCTAAGATAATTGTAGATAGATAGATATATGTCTCCCTAATCAGAATGGAATTTCACATAACAATTCATATCTATAAGCAATTCATCATCTTCAGCTGATACTGCTAAATAATAGAACGTCAGCTTAGCAAGCATCTGTGCACAGGGATTGTAAATGGAACTCAGTCACTCAGGGAAGTAATTTTGTCATCTTTTCTCAGCTCAACCTTTAGTTGAAAGTGGTGGTCATCCCTGAAGACTAATAATCAAATGATTCTTCCAATCTTCATTATTGCAGTAATGACAACAAAAGCTCCTGGGACAAATCAGCATTCATTGACATCATTGATCTGACATGTTGAATTATAACTTGTTACAGTTAAATTCCCTGCACATCCCACTCTCAAAATCCTATCAGAAGGATTAGTATCTTTTTAATACTGGACAGAATAAAATGAAAGACAACAAATAACACATGGATCTCATCTATTTGTCTTAATTTTCCATGATTTAACATCTTAAGAAAAATGGAATCTTGAATTTTTGTAGATAACTTCTTGTCAAAGGCATGGAAGTTTGATGTTCATGTTTAATCCAAGGACTATGATGTAAATGTTTTGTCTTCTCTTCTTCCCCACAATATATGAAGCTGCTCTTGGAATATAACTTAAAAATTCATCATTTACTTTTAAGTTCTTCATATTTCCCCGTTCTGTCTCAAAGTGGGTAAACCTACAGGCCATCACTATACTGTTTAAACTTGCCCAATAAGGCATGTATGTGGATCTCTGAGCTGCCTTGTGACTTTCCCCATGGGTTTAAAACATTTTGTGAGTATTTCTCAATTTCAAATTTCCAAGCAAATTTTGAGAGATATTACAAGACTATAAATTACCATTAGAAATTTTATGTGCCTAACAGAAATGAAATAATTTTAAAGCATGCTTCAAATCTTAGGCTAGATAAATATTAGATTTTATTATATGTAAAATACTGTGTGCAAAAAAAATGGCACAATAATCCTCTATCATCCACTGTCCTGCAAAGAATCTATCATTTTATTTTTATTTATTTATTCTTTGCAGGACTGTGGATGGTAGAGGATCATTGTGCCATTTTCAAATGAAGTGGATGACTTTAATGTCTTTGGTGTCTGACCAAATTCAAAGCATTCCAAAGCTCCTGCTTTGGCTACCTTCATTGCAGTTGGAGCAAATTGTACTTATCCAGCCATTATGCCTATGGAGGAAGTCATCACATGCTTGGTGTAGATATGACCTTAATTCATTCACTAAGTATTTGAGGCCTATTGGTTACCCTCAACTTAATTAAGACTTCCTACTAACATGGTTTTCCTGGGGGTTTGGTTGCTGTGCATGCTACAGCTTCTTGGAATCATAGATAAGAGTTGGGTGAAAATTGAACACTCTCAGAAAGGCTCTGCAAGCCCTCACATTTGAAATGCTAGTCCTCCCTTAACACCTTTTTTTTGGAGACAATGTAGTACATTAGAAAAAGTGCTAAATTTGGAGTCACTAGACTTCATTTTGAATCTCAGTCCTGCCACTTACTATTCTAAGGATCTTAGACAAGACCCTTAACCCTTAAGTTCTCAACTACTTTACCTGTAAAATGAAGTGTTTGTAGTAGATGACTCAAAGAACTTGTCTTGGGTATAGATTTTAATTCTCATCTTAAAAAATAACAATTTATAGATAAGCAATGAAATTTATGTTGCTATAAATTTCTGGTGCTAGAAGATGTTGAATACAGCATCTGCAATATATTTTTTAAATCTTTTTTTTCCTCCTCATCCCTCTGATGTAGTCAGACCTCTAGGTAGCCCTCTCAATTATTACAGGCTTGTCTAGATGGAAGAGTCAAGGCTAGATCCTACCTTAAGTCATAACCCAACAATTTTTCATGGAAAAATCATTTGATCTTCAAGATAATGTCTGCTATCTACTTTTGGATTCCTGTCCTTAGTCCTTGTTATCATTACCTTTTCCAATTCTGTTATTACTTCTGAAGTATTTAAAAATAATAACCTCCCCTCATTTCTTCCCTTTTGTTATCTATATTATGTTTCTCTAATCTCTCCTCACAGACTGTATCCTTTTATCCTCTCTTGCCCTCTTTGGGTTATTTTGGATTCTGGCCAATGTATTGATGTTTCTTTTTGATAAGTACAAAACTATATATGATATCCTGGGCCACCTGATGTAGGCTCTATGAAAAGAAATTATTTCTTCCCTCTTCAGACATATGAAACCCTACTTATAGAACTTCTCTGGAAAGCATTTGTCCTTTTTCATTTTTATTTGTTTTTAGCAACTGTCAGAGTATACTTAGTTTCCTCTGAACCATTATCCCCTAGATATTTTTAGTGCTTTCCAAATATCATTCTTTGATTTAGTATTCCTTTACCTCATTCATAGAATATTCACAGATTATTAGTAAATCAAGCATTTAGCCATGGAGATAGAGCTCTCAATCGTCTGTCCCTGAAGTGTATCTATTAAAATGAAAGAAACAGCTCTAAGATCTCAACTATTAAAAGGGCTTATAATAGAGTGCAGGCCAAACCCCAACATACTAACCTTTCATAGCAACTATGTGGTGTTATTTGGCTTAAGTGTGGCAGTTAGCCTTTATCTAAAATCATTTTTATCCTGTTAGTTTTTATCATCTTTCTTTAAATTTTCAGTTTTTTTCTAACCTTTCTTAACATTCTCCATCATTTTTTCCTTGATGCCTTCACTTTTGCAATTCTATACCCTGGTTCTCTTCAACTTAGAAACTAAAGGGAATATGTATTATGATATCCACCTGTACTGGCTATATAGTGATATTAGATATTTTTTAAAATAAGAAATGAATCTTTTAAAAGAAAAGTAGACACTCTGCTATTATTATTTACATTCTCCTCTGAAATGATGTTTTTGATGACATGGAGAGAATCATACAGAACCAGAGATTCCCTTTTTTAGGACATAAATAGAGATGGTACTCATATAAACCTTGTATGCCTTAAATTTAAAGTTCTAAGATATAATAAATTATCAGTAGGGATTTTCTTCACCCCATTTTCCAAGTTGTTCTCACTTAACAAAATCTGGAATATATGCTCTTGATCAAATGATAAACTGTATGCATGAATGTTATATATTTTAAGGTAATAAGGTGTGAGTAACTATTATTATTGTTGGCCTATTTATCAGTCAGTCAAAATATAAGGCACTGTATTAAATGTTGGAGATATAAAGAAAGGAAAAAAAAAGGTTTCTACCTTCTTAAGACAGAAACTTCACAGTGTCAATAGGAGAAAAAAATTAATAAACAGAAAAAACAAGAGAGTTATTTGACAAGTCAGAGGTTGTCTAAAACTAAAAAAAACTAAAAAAATGTCCAGCTGACATTCCATTATCAGCATTCCTCAACTTATAAGATAATTTACTAAATCATCCTCATCATTCTTTACCCCCAAAGTTTTAAAATTTGTATACTAATGAAACCAAACCCTACATCAAAAGTCAGTACATATAGGAATGAAAAAAGTCTGTAGAACACAAAGGATCTTTAACATGACTTTTTAGGTAAACCAATTTATCCACAACTCTGTTATAGCTCCTTTCAGATTAGCTTTGAGATCACTGAATTTCAGAGTTGGGATGATCTCAGAAATTATCAAACAATCCTGAACAAGAATACTCTAGATAATGCACCCAATTAATGACCACCTAGACTTTGATTAGTGAATTACAGTGAAAAGAAATCTTTTTTCTCCTCAGACTGCCTATTTTTTTCCCTTTTTTATAGTTCTTTTTGTAAGAAGGCTTATTTTTTCTTACATTGAGCCTAAATTTGTTTCTTTGCAACTTCAGTCCTTGGTTCCCACTTCTGCTCCCAATAGAACAAATCTAATCCCTCATTTTACATGTCATTATTTCAATCAAGTAGAGATAGCACAGGAGGAGTGATTTTTTTTTAAATCATTAGGGGTATAATAGATCTGAAAAGAGGTGGGCTAAACGTGTAATAAGAGAGAGAACAAATGAAAAGCATAAATGTTGGCTTTTCAAAAAAAAATAAAAAGAATAAGAAGAAATGTTATTGGCAAAGACCAGAAAATGACAAATTTTTGGAGGTGCTGTGGGAGAGAAGTAAAATAAAATAAATGTGTGTTCATCAAAAAAGGAATTAATTGATTTTTTAAAAATTATTTTAAATGCCATTGATGGACCATTAGTAGTTAATGGAACCATGAGCTAGTTCAGCTGTTCTAGAAAGCAATATACTAGTATGTTGCCCAAATCACTAAATTATGCATATCTTTTGATCCAGAAATATTTTACTATATCCTATATCCTAAAGAGATCAATGGAGGAGTAGAGGGTGGAGAAGAAGGTCTTATGTGGAAATAATTTCAGGCATTTATCATTTTAAAGTTTGTAAAGTACTTTACAAATATCTCATCTGATCTTCACAACAAGCCTGGATGAGAAAACTAAGACATGCAGAGGCTTGGTTACTTTTTCAGGGTTATACAACTAGCAAGCATTATTTTTATTGGTTTTCAATTTGTGAGAAATTGGGGAGTTAAGAAGGTGATGGAGATTAAAGATAAAGTGCCCCTCAGCTATTTTCTGGAATCAGCTCTAACTGGTGGGATAGAACCTATCATTCAATTTTCAATGTGAGCATCAGTGAGCAGTACAAATCAGGGCTTGATTTATTATTTTGTTGATTTCTAGACTTAAGAAAGTTAGGAATAAAATGTTAATAATGCATATTTAATTTTTTAAAATGCCAGGTATATGTGTTTTTTTTCTTGGAGAGTCAGTTATTAAAACATTTACCAGCATAAACTTTTTACTTCTCCCCGCTCAAATGAGAAGAAAACAGAAGGAGGGTCAGAAGGAATAACAGTCAAGCAAGATAGTTTTGAAAGATACATATAGAATAACAGTCAAGCAAGATAGTTTTGAAAGATACATATAGAATAACTTATTATATTTTAAACTGTAATACTTTATATTTTAATGATAATGAATAATGTAATATAATACACCATTTATAATATGATACAATTTGGTGTTCTATTATCATATAAGTATCATAATAATAATTTAATAACAATAATCTATATGTAATAATTTATTCTGTACTTTAACAGTAAAGACAAACTCTGTATCATAAGAAAGTCACAATTTCATTTACACTCCTCTCTTGTTCTATATAGTATGTGGAAATGTTCATTTTATTCAGTTCTTGTTAAATTCAGGGAAAAAAGTAAAACAAGAAGATCCAGAGAAATCCTTCTGGTACGTTGCATGGATTCTTTATGGAAGATTTACAAACAGATATAGTTATAAATCATCTCAGAAGGTGTGGAGAGGCTCTGGTTACCTTCCTGGGGAGAGAGAGGAGAAAACAACAAGGGGAATGTTGTATTTAGGAAGGAAAAGCCCACAACAATGAGATAACAAATTCAAATGCATAAGCACATCACCCAGTATTGTTTTTATTCATTCTAGTAGCTAGTCTAACATCTGATTAAATTTTTCTGGTGTATGATATTGACAGGACCCCAATTACATGCTTCATCTGTATTCCCTTAAGTCACATCTGACTCTACAATGATCTTCTCTTTTTCTAGCTTTCCACATATTTCCTGTGCCTTGACTGGCTGACTGTGCATCCTTATGCTCCTGAGTGCTATATGCTTTAGGTCTCTGGGATATTCAAGAACATATATACTTTTTCGCCATTAAGACTGTGATCCTTCCCAAATTCTCCCTGAAATGTCTATGCACATCCTGATGTGCTAATTTGTTATTGCATGGCATTTAACTTATTTTTGTAGAAATCTTCATACTTACACCAAAGACTTTATGTTTCTTTTTATCCTAAAAACTACTCTAGTAAAGGAATTCTTGATCCACTTGGAGTATGTTATGTGTTGTCCATAATGCTATTTAATATAAGATTTAAGCCATATTTCAAACTGAGAGATAAATTCAGCATGAATGATCTGAGTAAAAATGAAAAGAATGTTCACAATCAGTTTCTGAAAATATTGTCATTAGAACCAATCCTGGGAGTGGCAGCATAAAGAAGTAGGATATAAATCAGGAATTAATTACACAATTGATTTTAAGTAAATTTCAAAATGTTAACATAAATGCTATCTTTGGGTAAAATATGACAAAGTATAAAGACTCCTGCTATCACTTAGACCAGTGATCATGTACCTGATTAGCAAAAATAAATAAATAAATAAAAATTTAAGAATACCCTGACAATATGTATATATTTATTTATAAATGACATACATATACTGTTACATATAATATGTATTTACATTATAAAACCACAAAATGGAAATTTAGAAGATACACTAAAAATGAAATAACATTTAATCATTCAAGTGATAAAGAATCAGTAGAGTTTATGGAGCTGGGGAGTGACTTAGTCAGACCTCCCCTTTAGGAAAATCACTTTGGCAGCTTAGTGGACAAGGAGTACTATGTGAGGAGGGGGAGACAAACCAAAAGATTTTTGTAATCATAAATGAGAGGTGATGAGAGCCTGCTCCAATGTAGTAGCTGTGGGAGAAGAGAAAAAAAAACTATAAAAACAACAGATGTTGGGGAAATCTAAGTGACAGGATTTAGCAAGTGATTGTATGTGTGGATGAAGTGAGAGTGATGAATCAAACTTGATATCAATGTCTTAAACCATAAGAGTGGTAGTTCCCACTACAAAAATGGGGAATTTCTTAAGGGGAATGGATTTAAATAATAAAAGAATGAGATGAGATTTCAATACAGATTGCAACTTATCCATACCTATTCATCCTGCAAAATTCACTCCTTGTCATCAAGAATAAAAAAGTCAAATCAGACATTTTACTTAGAGGCTATTGGCCTGAAATGTGGAGCCTGCCCTTTCTCCTGGAGGTGCCAATTGGAGCCATGAAGTAGTGTAGGGGAAGACAGAGTTGGGTGGAAACTAGAATTTTTCCTATCAAGTTGTGAATGCAGGAATACGTGTCCAGGTCATGGTTAGGTTATAACTATACTGAAGGTCCAGTCAGTGTTCAGTGATAAAGAGGAGAGAAGAGAAGTTTGCATAATCATAGGAGGCTAACAATGAAAAAGAGATGATGTAGGGGGTTGTTGTTGACAAGAGATGAAGGAAATATTGATATTGAGTTCTTGACAGACCCAGCTACTGCCTATCTTTGAATGTGTGGATCTTCCTACTTTCCAATTGGTTGATCACAAACTCCTTGGAGTCATGTCATGGCCAAAAAACCCCACTTTTGAGGCTACAAATTTAGAAACTTTTGCTTTAATGTGCAAGTAACTAAGGAAATCAAGAAATCCCATGGATAGAGCACTGGATTTGAAGTCAGAGGATGCATAGTATAACTCAGATTCTGCCACCCTCTAGCTATATAACTTTAATTAAGCCATGTAATTTCCATGAGCTTCAGTTCTTTTCTTGACTAGATGACTACTAAAATTTCTTTCTAAATCTAAATTTTATTTTAAGAATGAAATAAAAACCATTATGATGATGGACATAACAGTCTTTAGTGGTAAAATATAAACTTTAGAATATGTCGAGGTGGGTACAAAGAAGTAAGTTGGGAAAAAGTGTATCTTCTTGCTAAATAATGGCTGTTTATCATGAAGAAATTTAAGAAAAATCAATATATAACACAATGCTGTAGAGTTATATTCATTTATTCTTGCCTTTTTGAATTTTGGATATGAGTACAGCAAACCAGTATTTACCTTTGAATCCTTTCCCCCAACCCCTACCCCAGTGATGACATCCTGTATGATCGGAGGAGGAAGTAGCTTTACAAACAGTGGTGATTTGTGACCCATGTCAGCTGCAGAACTGCTTAGAAAACAATCCCTTATCATAAGCATGGCCAGCCTCACAGCTGCCATTTCTCTAGCCAAAGCATTAACTACAGCTACACCAGGCAACACAAACAATCATACTGCACCTGCTGTCCTGAACAGCCAAAATGATGGTGGAGCCATCCTTCCAGGCAAGAGAAATGAAGACCATAAAAACAACAGCACCAGAGCTACATGCATACATCCAGATGCCTTTGCTAGCTCAGCTGCTCTCCTCTTCGTGTGAAGGAACATTTCTGCCAGATGAATGGCCTTACCAAGTCAGCATGAGCATGATCTAGGTTATGGTGGATAGGCTAAACTATTGAAGAGGCATGAATATGTCTGGTCAAAGAAGGTATTCAGCTTCATTAGTTTCCTGTAGAAAAAAAAGAGTTGTGGAAATGTACAGAGAGCTATATCACTCTTTAAACTTTTCTTGCTTTTCCCAAAAGGTTGGTAGTATTCTATATTCAGACAGATAGCAATTGAGTAAAGACCTTTACTCAGACTCAGTATGACATAAGGAAAATTCTTCAACCTATCTGAACATCAGCTTCTACCTCTTTAAAATGGCTTTGTCTATTTCACAGTTTTGGAGAATTAAATAGATAAGCACTAGGGGGTAGACATTGTGGGAGAAAGAGAAGAAAAAACTTCTTATAGAAAGTGCTTAGTAATCACAAAATGTTGCCATGTAAGTATGGGGTATTTTAGTTATATAATAAATCTTCAATGTTTATTTTCAATATAGTTTGAAGTGATATATTACCATATAACTGCTGACATTTTGTTAGAATCTTAAGATCTGCAGAGTCTTTGACTAACATTATCTCATCTGTGCCTCACACAAAAACTGAGTTGTAGGTAGTAGAGATATTATTATTCTGTTTTATAGATGAAGAATTTGACTCTTTGGAAGGCTAAGGTAATTACCCTTAGTCATATAGCTAATAAGTGTCAGAAGTGATTTTTAATCCAGATTGTCCTGACTTCCAGTGCAGAATTCTGTCTTACTACAACAGATTATTTTTTCCCCACACATACAATGAAGGATGAAAGAATTGTTAGAGGGGAAAAAAATTACATTTTATGCATTGAATATGAGAGGGAGTAATTAACATATATGTATTAAGTGCTTACCATAGGCCAGGAACTATGCTAAGTTCTGGAGTTAAAAAGGTAAAAAATGAGGTGCCTCTCCTCAAAGAGCTCATATTCTAAGGAGAAGATATGATGGAGTAGGATCAAGGGTACATGTAGAGGGCTTTACTTTGGCAAGATAAAAGGGCATCCAACTTTTTATGTAATACAAGGGTAAAGGAGGAAATAGTGAGGGCAGATATCTTGATGATTTAATATAAGTAAGAGGAAAGAAGAGGGGGTTCTCATATAATGGACTTACTTTTTTTAGTGAAGTATGAGACTAGGTCCTCAACTGAGAATGCGGGTGGAGGCCATAGGAAGACTGAGAAGATATGAAAATGTTTGGAATAGCAATTGAGGTGAATGGGAAAATGATGTATCGATCAATTGATAAACATTTATTAATCATCTACTTTGTGCCAAGCACTATGCTAATTATGGGGATTCGTTCATAAAGAGGCCAAAGACCATCTATTAGAGACAATGGCTTAATATCTAGAAAATCAGACTCAAAATCAGAAAGATCTGGATTTAAAACTCTCCTCTGACACATATTAGTTATATGATCTTGTGAAAGCCATTTAACTTCTCAGTGTTCAAGACAACTCTCAGATCAGAGGTCACAGAAAACCCTCATTGGTACAGGAAGTTTACTTGTATAGGAATTCCCTATTCCAATAAAATCAAAGGTAAAGAACTTATTCTTATCCTTTCTCTATAAATTGGGTAATCATCATTAAAAATAATCAAATAACTTTTCAAAATAAGAGATAAAATCACATGCAAAGTACATACATTTTTTTAAAAAATATAAATTTGCAAACAAACCAAAACATGATCAGTCTATATACACATCCGAATCTGAAGATATTAGTTTTAATTTTGTGTGTGTCTTTGATTTTTTCATATTTGCCATTAATAGTATCATAACATTCTGTTCCTTTCAATTTAGGCATTCTTCAATTGTTGTACTACATATTCTTTCCAAATTTTGCTACAATAAATCAAATAGCCATATATTTTAACAGATAAGTACTTTTCTCTGTTTTATCTTTTTAAAAAAGTGAGATGAGTTGGTGTCTTTTTGTTTTTATTTCAAAGTCATTTCTGGACATACCCTTCCCTCTCACTCCTTCATTATCAGAAAGAAAAATAGTTGAACAAAATACATCAATTTTTGGTTGACACTGGATACAACATTCTACCTCAATAGTACCTTGGTCTCCTAGTTGAAAACAGTGTATTTCATTCTGTTGGAGACAGGCCTTTTTTTCTTTTCCTTATGATTTATATTATTTTATTTTATATATACTTTTTTCAAAGGAGATAATAATTGTAAAATTCTTAGCTCAGTGCTTGGCATATAGGAGATACTATAAAAATGTTGGCTATTTTTTTTCTGGATCTACTTACTTTGATCTACATCAATTCATATTTTTCTTGTTTCCTGAATTTCTCATAGTTATCTTTTCATATGCATAATAACATTCCAATAATTCAAATGTAAGAATTTACTCATGCTCCCACTAGTGAATATATTTTATGATATATACACATATATCATAAAGTATTAAGCTCTATCAACAAATATTTATTAAGCATCAACTATATAACAGGCACTATGTCAGATGCCAAGGGATATAAGTATAAAAAAATAAAACAGCACTTTCGGTCACAGACCTTACCTCTGGGTCAAAGTATATAATCCATTTTGAGGAATTTATTTTTGTCATATTTGAAATACATGAAAAATTCATGATTTTTTTAGAGTGAAGAACACATGAAATGGGAACATCCATTAATATAGATCTTTACCATAGTAGATGCATCCCAGGCTGCTGCTAGAGAAATAGAGGTTAAGTTCCCTTGTCAAGAGAAACATAATTAGTCTCAAAAGCAAGATTTGAACCTAGTTCTTTTTGGCTTCAAGCCTAGCATTCTATTCCCTGTGCCATGATGTCCTTATTTATTGCCATGCTGCTGCTGAGAATGTTTGCACCAGAAATGTAATAGAACACATATTTACCCATGGCCTTGCCAATATTTACTTTTATAATTTGTTTGCTATTTTTGTCAATTTAGTGGGTATTAAATGGTATCTTAAAGTTCTCAATTTGCATTTCTCCAATTTGAGCATCTTTTAATATAGTTATTAACAATGTGTATATCTTGAAAAACTGTTCTAGTCCTTTGACCATTATCCCATTAGGGAATGACAATTACTCAAATATAGATCTATTATTTTCACATTCTCAGCCCTTTAGTGGATACATTAAATGCATTTATTTGCTCTTATTTGTTTCCTTTCTCTTTTTTTAGAAAATTTCTTGTTTTTTAAAAAATTTCTTGTTTTTTAAAAAATTTCT
>JAJPUD010009109.1:0-17003 GCA_023553655.1 Myrmecobius fasciatus | reverse complement strand
AAAATTTCTTGTTTTTTAAAAAATTTCTTGTTTTTTAAAAAATTTCTTGTTTTGCTTACAAAATCCTTTTATCAATACATAATCAAGCATACTGATTTCATCTCTGACAATCTATTTAATGTTTATGTGATAAAATATCCTTTTTCTCTATAAGCAAGGTGAATATATCATTCCTTTACAATTTAAAAGTATTTTTCTAGTTAGGATTTATTAGAACATTTGAAATATGAAGTTCTTTTGTGATAGTTTCCTATTTTCTCAGTGGAAAATGTGGTCCAAATAAGATGCTCTCAACTTTGAAAGCACATTTCTACATTTCCCCTAAATATAGATCCACAGTATCTTTCAAAAATCACTGAAAATTAGGACTTATATCTGAAGAGTGCTTAGAAAGCACTTACCTCAAGTCCCTCATTTTTTTTAAATAAGGAAGCAAAGGCCCTTAGATGCCCATGATCACATAGCTAGCACATGTGAGAGGTAAGATTTGAACTCAAGTCTTTTGATTGCAAAATCCAATATTCTTTCACTTATAGAATATTCTTTGGTTTTATAACATCAAGATAGTTAAGTTCTGATAAATAAATTCCTTAGATGCCCAAGTCATATTAGCACTTGATATAAATAGATAAATGCATCCACAATTCTATAATGCAAGTAACATCAGTAAAATCTCTTATTTCACATTCCTTCCCTTCACAAACTCTACTTCCCAGTCCAGGCTGGTGTACTAATTATTCATTTGAATCAAAATGTCATCTCTTTCCTTCTTGCATTCATGTAGTTGAATTTACAGCTATAATGTATTTCTTCATCTCTACCTTTCACAATCACATCTTCCTTTAAAGCTCATCAAGAATTACCTCTTCGTGTATTTTTTCAAACCCAATATTTGTTATTTTTCTCCTAACTTAGATATTCCTAGATCATTTCTTTGAACTAACTTTTTTGAGCTTTATATCTCATCATTTCTAATTGTATACATGCTGTGTCAGGACTTAGAATTTGGGGAGAAGTCTTTTATCCCTAGCACTTAGCACAGTGCTTTGCATGTAGTAGGTGCCTAATAATTGTTTATCAAAGGAAGACAAATGAATATAATCCAGTTGAAAAATCTTTCTTAGAATTATAGAACAAATTATGGAATGTCATCAAACAAATGTGTGTATATTTACACACACACATAAATGTATATGCATATATACACATATATTATATATGTGTGTGTGTATATGTATGTGTAATATGTGTAGATGAGTATGTATTCATATGGGCCAGTCATCAAATAAGAGCAAGGGATAATTTATATACATCCCACATGCTCTATCACTATTCTCTTGATGCTAAGTCTTTAGAATGTTGGGTGGATATCTTGAGGCAGATTTATGAGAGGACACAGATAAAAGCTACAAAAGATTGGCAGATATGGACTTTGAAGACATCTATTTCGAGGTCAAATAAACAAGAGAATAACTTCAGCCAATAATGGAACAATATTCCATTATGTAACTGTATCAAAAATTTTAATGGTGCCTATTATTTTTTTCAAAGCTGTACTTTCTTTGTTAGCTTGTTCTTTCCCTATGGACTTCTGGCTGTTAAATAGTTTTCCCTTTCGAAAGTGTCAATGAAAGGCTTTCGGTATACTGAGGTGAGGGGGACTGGGATTTTTCATAACTATGCCCTTCTAACCAATGAAAAATTCAATAATAATGTCTGTGATGCAATGGAAACATGTTCATACCACCAGTCTTTCATGCATGAAATAAATTTATTGTTCTCTGTGTCATTACTATATGCTAAGCATACAACAAAAAAAGCTTGCTTTTGTGAAGAATGCCTAAGCCCAGGATACTGTCTGTGTTCCATCTTTATGTTGAAATGTAGATTTCCCATTAAGAAGCAAATTTATTCATTTCAGAAATTTTGTAAGAATGATACTTAACAAATAATCCCAGCTGGTTAAATTTAGGATGCCGAAAAAAAGTCCAAAAAGGAAACATTCTCTTGACATATAGCATTTTCATTAAATTATGAATCAAACACATTTTTCATTACCTTGAAGTTCTTTTAGGCAACTTTTCAGAAATAGAAAAGTGTTAATAGACATATTGAGCTCTATAATATTGCCTACTTTATAATTTTAGAATTAGCTATTTCATTTGTATTGCTTCCACTTTGTTGTCAATGAATTTTCTATGATTTCAGGGAGGAGATGGGGAAATTTTCTGATACTGATCAGAATATATTTATTATGTATTGCCTTGGTCTTGGTTTACATTTTGTTTTTATCTTATGGAAAATTTATTTGTATATGCCTTCAGTCTGTTATATTCTTGTAGAACTAGTACAAGACTGGGCAGTTACAGGTAGCATGGTGTTATAATTTTTTAAAAAAATTATACCACAACTTTTTAAATTGAAGGTAACAACTCCATATGGAGATCACAAAATTGTGATTTATTAACAGTAAATGTTCAATTTGTATAACTATTTTATATACCTACAAACCCAGGATTGTATAAAAATTTCTTGGGTGAAAAGGAAACTAAGGCACAATGTAGACACAGTGATCTAGGCTTTTCTAGAAACTAGAAGCTGCAGGGAATTGCTTCCCTGTATGAATGAAAACTCAAGCATCATCCACATATATTTCTTTCCCTCCCTATATATCCCTATATATATAATTTCAATATAGTGTAAACTCCTTAAGCACAGGTATTATTCTACTTCAGTTTTTCTACCCACAGAATCTAATAGAAGTTCTTATTGACTGATAATAAATAATGCTTATTGACTGTCAACTATTGGTAATTTTCATTAATTAATGGAACTGATTCAAGCATTTGTCAATATTATGGGTTTTTTTCTGATTATTCTAAATATAGTGTGCACTCTCTTTTTTTTTCTCTTTTTCATCCTTCCTTTCCTCTTCTCTTTTTTCTTCCTTTCCCTTTTTCCTCTTTGTTTTGCTGCCCTTCAATTTTCTCCTCCCTTTCCCTTTTCCTTTTTTTCCTCTCTTCCCATGCCCCTATGTTCACCCCCTGCTCCCCTTCCTTTTTTCTCTTCTTCTTTCCTTCCCTCTTTACAGAATGAGCTACCTTTTACTCAACCACTCAGTGACAACCAGCTAGCCACCTTGCACTGTTCTGATGCCAACCTTCCATGTGTGATTTCCCATCCAATCATTTTGTAATGCTGTTGCTACTAATCCTTCTACCTGTATTGCAAGGCTCACCTTTACTCAAGCCAATTGCTTTCTCTGTCAATTGCCCTCCCATGACTCCTTGGCATACAATTGGGAAGGGATGGTTGGATCATGTAACCCACCAAAAGACAGAAAGTTAAAGATATATCTCTTTAACAATAATTATTAGATTATTTACACAATGCAAACTGGTTCTATTGGTTTACTGTCAGGTCACTAGTCAGAATTTTCAGGGGTGGGATTTTTGGGGGCCCCACATGACATCATTAATTGACAAGTCATGGAAATCCTGTTTGTAGAATCAGAGATCTGGGAAAATGTAAGTTATAGGTTTTGTTGATGAGGATGCTATGGCCCAAAAAACTGAAAGATCTTATTCAAGATCTCCTGGTGAGTTACCACAGATCAGAGAAAAGGTGGAGTCTGGGAAATGAGTATCCCTTATTATGGGAAAGTGCAGAAAATTCCACCTGGCAATGCCTGGCTACTTTCTAAGCTAGTCTGAACCACCCAGGCTGCTGTTTTGCCTTAGACCTCAGGACTTAACCTGATGTTTCGTAGAGAATTATAATCCAGCCTGAATATTATTCCCATGAATAATCACATGTTGGGAGTATGTCCCTGGGCTTCTGTGGACGATGGTGTTTAGCTACTATAAAGTGGTGCCAATGAGCAGAAAAATAATTTCATGGAAGGTTCTTAGTACGTGCTGATCTAAGCAACTGACAACAGCCTTTTTAAATCAATCATAGCATGCCTTGCCTTTAGTCTAATTAGCTGAATTGGTCGTCAGGCTAAAAAGTCAGTAAATACCAGCAAAGTAAGTTTTATTGCAAAACAGATTGCAATTCCAGTAAAGATGCTATACATGCCCAGAAACGTGCTGGTTACAGATGTCCTTCATTGGCCCCAGATCCTAAATAATATATATTGCAAAATAAAGGGGAACGGGGAAGCTTGGGGGGTGAGGAACAGATGCTGCTAGACACCATCACAAATCAAACGCAAACTTCAGCATACACATGGTGCCATACCATTATTATGGATAGAATAAGACTGGAATGAGGGAGAATTGAATAACATTGCAGGTTCCAGAATTCTCAAGGAAAATTTAGATGATCTTGAAGCCCAAATTCTTGTTTAAATGTTTTAATATGCAGTTATCACAGGTATATTATAAAGACCAAAGAACAAGCTCCAGTTTTTCTTTAGGGATTAGAATTCATGTGTTCTTCTGCCTTCTCTATAAAGGGGCATAATCAAGAAAAAGGAAGGATATTCTTTGAAATGAAAATGTACAAAAGTTTCCCTAAATCTGGAGATTTATTTTAAAATCACTTTCCTTCACTCTTTATTTAGTGCCTATCCCTTTTAGCTTATTTTCACTTATATATTCTTTCCTGTTTTATGAGAGATAGAAAAACATTCCTTTGAAATCTCATTAGAGAGAATCCAAAAGGAAAATAATCAGTGAAAATACAAAGCAATATCTTGTCAAAAACATAGATGGCTTAATTCCTTGTATGCAAGTCTTGTCTTGGCCAAAGATTTTCTTCAGCCCATGTGTGATAAACTGAGTTTTCTATTAATGCCCCCCATAGTGGATATTTACTTGCTCTTAAAAAATAAAATTTTATTTAAAATATATTAAATTAATAAGCATTTATTTTCTCTTTCTTAAAATGTGTCTTTCCCCTTTTCAATTCAACTGCAAAAAAGTTTCCTGGTTGCTTTGCCTTGCAAATTGAAAGTTACATGCTAGCTACCATGATTTATATGCAGGGAAAATCTAGGAACATGCTGGGTACCATGGTAGTGATTGCATTAAGTACGAAAACATTGTAGATCCTCCAAATAATTACTTTATTTAGTAATATCTAATGTTACTTATATATTACATATAATAATACATTATATTATATATAATAATATATAAATAATTACTTAAGAGTTCAGTTAAACTATTAATTCAAGAAAAAGCAAATGGCTAAAGAATGCTTATTAAATAGTCTATACTATGCAGTTGTATGAACATCCTAAAGAACTCATTCTCTTCCATCTCTTTTCTCTATCCATCCATAGACAGGGACATATGTGTGTATGTATATATATATGTATGTATGTATGTATACATATGTGTGTGTCCAAAATTTTCAGTACATTTTTAATCCATTTGGACTAGCTTTGCAAATGGATAATAATATAGGCCCTGAATTGATTAGGAGGAGCAGAACAAATTGGATTGCCTTTGGAATTTTGCAGTCTTTTCAAAGTCATCAATCTGCTTTCTAAATACAGATCCATATTTTTAATATCGATGTTCTTCTGATAATGCTATGGGGCTATGAATCATGGAATGGTTCAATGGAGAACTAAATTTGAAGGACATCCAAAGAGCAATGGAAGGGCACACATAATAGCCATGAATAGATTGTACATGAAAATTATGAAGGAGAAAAGGCATAAAGGCTATCATCAGGAAAATGGAAGGCCAGAAATATATATGGTACAATCACTTATGAAGAGTGAGACATAATCAGCCAAACTGATGCCTCTTCTGTTCCTGTTTACATAGAGCTCCAAAGAATTGGGGAAGTGACACACTGTCCTTACTGGGTCCATGACAAATTTATGTTTTATAAATTTACCTGCAGAAAGGTAATTCTTTACTTTCCCCTAATTTCTTCTCTATCCCATTCACAAGCACAACTATCCTAATCCTTCTCTTCTCTTGTCTATCCCTCTTTTTATCTTTTCAGCAAAGAGCTAAAACTTTATAGAAAAAATGAAAACATTGCAAACGGGATAATTCTAATACTTCCCTTATTTGTTCTCCTTGATCCCCCTCACTCCAATACATTTTCCATCTAATTGTCAAATGTATTTTTCTAAAATATGGGTTGACCATATCTCCTCCCCCCTTCCTCAGTCATAAACTGAAGTGGTTAATAACTAGAGTCAAATTTAAACTCCTTTGATATTTAGAGTTCTTTATATAAGCATTTCTTAATTGCCTTCTAAGGACCAGAGATTGTGTGCTGAGTGATGGGGATGCAAATAAGAAAACAAAAGACAATCCTTGATGAAGATCTTTCAATCTGATAAGGGAAGACATTATACAACAGAAAGCTGAAAATATATGCAGGGGAACCAAGGAAAGAAGGAGAGAGCCCTTTGTTGATGTCAAATGAAGAATTAACCTAGAAAGTTCTGAGCCTTCTATAAAGGAAGGTTTAGAAAGAATTTATTTTTGTCTTGTTTCTGCAAGGCAATTAGAGTTAAGTGACTTGCTCGGGGTCACACAGCTAGTAAGTGATGGATTTGAACTCAGATCCCTCTCACCTGAGGGCCAGTATTCTATCCCCTGAGCCATCTCACTACCCTTTAGGAAGAACTTATTGCTTCCCTCTCTATCCCTTCAGTCATAAGAAAGAGACAACAGAGGGCCTAAGAAGATGATAAATATCAAAAGCTGACTCATTCTGCATGATGATTTTAGGGAATCAGTTTATTCTGGAGGAGGCACGATATTTGTGAAAGCAAAATCAAGCACAGCCACTGATGGAGCCACTGAGACAAACTCTTCTCAGTCGCCCCAGAACTTAGCTTTTGACCTTTCTCTCTCAGTGAGCCAGCAAGGGAGAACAGCTTGTCTTTGTTATGTTGAATGTCCAGTCCGTCATTTGGAAAATGGAGCCCTGAGAGATAGAAAGCTTTGGTGTGCTTAAAGTCAGTCTAAGGTTAGAGTCTTCCTTCTCTGACGCTGACTGTCTCAAGTCTTAACATCTTGAGGGTATCCATTCTTATCTGGCCTCCGAAGGCTAGCATGGTTGTTAACTTCCAAAATACTTATCCAATACTTTGCTCTGAGTGCAGGGTCATCCTTATTGATTTCTTATTCTTCTTACAATGTAGTTCATTGATGCTGAGTGAGGTGAGTAGAACTAGGAGAACATTGTACACAGTAGCAGTAACATAATATGATGATCATCTTTGATAGACTTTGCTTTCCTCACCAATACAATTATATAAGACAATTCCAAAAGACTAATGATTGAAAATGCTATCCACATCTGGTGAAAAATCTATGGAGTCTGAATGCAAAAAGAATAATGAGTCTGAATATAGTAGAAGCATGCTATTTTCACTTTCTTTGTTATTTTTTTTCTCATGGCTTTTCCCTTTTGTTCTGATTTTTCTTTCACAATGTGACTAATGTGGAAATAAATTTAATATAACTGTACATGCATAACATTTATTAGATTGTTTGCTGTCTTGGGAAAGGGGTATAAGGAAAGGAGGGAGGAAAATGGAAATCAAAATCTTATAAAAGTAAATGCTGGAAGCCTTATAAGTAATTAGAAAAATAGAATATTATTAAGTGGGGGAATGTTTAACTGATATTGAAATGAAAAGTTTTCAATCTATATGGTCCACATTTTTTGAAAGTATCATACAGAAAGAAATGTAAAAAACAAATATCGGAAAGTTAGATTCCATAATCAGCAATCAGAAGCAAAAATCAAAGAATTAAGAAAATTAAAGGCATCAAAACAGTTCAAAAAACAAATTAAACAATATTTTCCCCTCACTTTTCTCCTGGTTCTGCTCACTTCACTTTGCATCAGTTCTTATAGGTCTTCCCAACATTTCCTGAAACCATCCTACTTGTCATTTCTTACAGCACAACAGTATTTCATTACATATACCACAACTTGTTCAACCATTGCCCAATTTTAAAAAACAGTTCATTTTGTTTTTCTATGCTTTTTCAATGATTGTGTTTCGTACCTGGGATGCTCTTCCTTTTCTCTTCTATCTCCTGCAATCTTCAAAGACTTCACAAGTTGGTAACATGCTACCTACAATGGAAGATCACAAATTTAATCCATCCTATACATAAATTGTATTGCAGGTATTAATAGGGAACAAATTTTTGCCAAGCAATATTCAACAATGGTCCACAACTTTAACATTTTACAACTGACTTAAAGATGTAGAGAGCATAAGGTAGGTCTAATAGTGCCCACTGTTTGTGGATTATAAGAAATTATTGGATTTAGCTCTTTTTCTATCAAGGATCTTATATTAAGCATACATTAAGATTTTACAAGATTTTTTGAAATGTATGACAACAGAAATAATTTTGTTGAAGAACCATCAGCTCTTAATAGTTGAATGAGGCATAAAAGACAGAACTCCATGATCACCAACGCTGTTTGCCATTGTGACAGAGGACAGTGCAGAATTCTGAGTGAAGAGGAATTATGCCTATATATTGAAATCCCCCTCCCTGTTTGAAGATGACAATTAAAATCCAGAACATCACAGAATCTCCTGGGAAATGTTAACTACTCAAAATAATTTGACCTGACTATTCACACAGGAAAAATGATACACAGAAAAGATGAAGAGGATAAAGGATGTCTAGTACCCAGATTATGACATATTTGAAGTGGTGACCCGTAGAGATCACATATTAATATGCACATACTGGACAATATGAAAGGACAATGAGCTGAGATTATAAAAGGATAGGAAGAGAAGAACAGATTGGATTGCCTTCCCCGGATATTACAGAACTTCTTTAATGATCCCAAGTTTCCCAAGGAAACAAAAGGCAGTTATTTTTTAATACCATCTTGCGGCATTATGCTAGAAAGATGGGAAATACAATAGTCTAAAGAATTAAAGGTTAACACTACATAGACGGCAATAGTCAATTTTTTAATAGTTGATTTTTATTTTATTTTTTCTCAATTAAATTTTAAACAAAAAAATTTTTAACATTTCATTTTGTTTAATTTTGAGTTCAGAATTCTCTTCTTCCTTCCATACCTTCCCCCTTTTTTTGAGAAGACAAGCAATTTGATATAGATTATATAATGTACCATTATGCAAAACATTTCGATATTAGCAATATCGCAAAAGAAATTGCAGACTAAACCTCCAAGAATAATAAAGAAAGTAAAAATATATGCTTCAGTCTGCATTCAGAGTCCATCAGCTATTTCTCTGGACATAGATAGCATTCATCATCATAAAGCCTTTGGAATTGACTTGGATCATTGTATTGCTGAGAATAGTTAAGTCATTTGCAAATGATCATTATACAATATTGCTATTGCTATGTTCAGTGTTCTGGTTCTGCTCATTTCACTTTGTATCAATTGACATGTCTTCCCATGTTTTTCTGAAAGCATCCTGCTTGTCATTTCTTATAGCACAATAGTATTCTATCACAATCATATACCACAACTTGTTCAGCCATTGCCAGTTGATAGACATCATCATGATTTCCAATTCTTTGCACAAAAAGTACTGCTATAAAATTTTTCGCACATATAGATAGGTCCTTTTCCTTTTATTTGATCTCATTGGAGTATAAACCTAGGAGTGGTATTACTGGGTCAGATGGTATGCACTATTTTATAGCACTTTGACAATAGTTCGAAATTGCTCTCCAGAATGGTTGGATCAATTCACAATTCCACCAACAATGCATTAGTTCCAATTTTCCCACATCCTCTCCAAAATTTGTCATTTTCTTTTTCTGTCATATTAGCCATTATGATAGGTATAAAGTGGCTTCTTTGAGTTGTTTTAATTTGTATTTCATGGTAAGTATGAAAAACCTGCAACCTTCAAAGAAACAATGAGGAGCTTGAAAGAAGATGAGTAAATGATGTCTTTGAGGAGATGTATAATAGGAAGAGAAGATGGGCTAACTACATGGAATGGGTGAGGTAAGACAGGTGGCCAGCTATTGTGTTCAAATGGTACTATTGTAATGTCAGGAAAAAGAAAGGAAGGCTACCAGATCATTAGGTAAAACCTTATGTCAGACTTATGGGAGAACATAAGAATAGTGATGAAAATGATAATAATAATTAGCTAGCATTTGTATATTACCTACTATATGCTAATCACTGTGCTAAGCAATGTAAAAATGTCAATCTCATGTGATGCTCACAATTATGGGAGGTAGATACTATTACTATTCCCATTTTATAGATAAGGAAGGTGAGGCAAACAGAGGTTTAAGTGGCTTGCCCAAGTCTAATAAGTATCTGAGGCTAAAGTTGAACTCAGGTCTTCCTGACTTCAGGCCCAACATTCTACCTATCTAACCCACTATGTCACTTATGACATACTCAAGCCACATAGTATGAACTAGCATGGATGGAACATAATGCTTCATTAGAGGGAAGTCCTAAATTGATGAGATCAGAAATCCATTTGAATTTGTTTTATATTCACAAGTGTCATCTTCCTATAAGAAGTGGAAATCAATTGAGGGTTTGTTTTTACTTTTTAATATTTAAATATAAGTAATATTTAAAGCCGGGAAATAAGTTGTCTTATAAGGTATGAATTCACTGTCACTGGAGAGATTTACATGGTGAAGTGAAAAGAATAGAGAATAAGCAACCATTGTAGCTCTAATAATGGAAATTCATGTTTCTAGACATTGAACTAGATTAACTTTCAGGATCCATTCAAATCTAAGACTGTTGTCGATCATGTGATTTATTCCTTTGAATTTTGAGTTATTGAAAGTGTATTGAAGCTTATTTAAGGTTAACTTCAGACTATCTCCTGTTTATACTATATTTTGCCTCCTTAATAGAAGTCAAAGCTAGAAGAAAAGTCATCCAAAAAAGGCCTATCTTTTTATGGTAATTCTGGTCCAAGTGATAACAATCTCTCAAAAAAAAATCTGCTAAGTTTTCCAGAGCAAATGAACCAAAATGATTTAATATAAAACACCTGAACTACTTTGGGGGTTGCTTATCTGAACCAAGTCTTTGAATCTTTTGAGATTTGACCATTACACTATCTAACCTACTTTTTTTTCACTCAGTGGTGGCATATCACACCACTGAGTAGCAGAACCAAATCCAATTTGGCCTCAGACATCAACTCTGCAGGTCTGGAAGAAGCTGGACAGCTACTAACTCTCTAACAATAGGATGTGGACCCTATTACTCCATATTGCTCCTGCTGGGCAATTTGTGCAACAGCATGGAGCTCTGGTTAAATGAAAAAGCCTTTTGGACATCCTTTGGAGCTGGAGTGGAGATTCTTGCTACATGGGAGGTGAGTCTGAGAAAATCAAAATCAAAATTGCAGGATGAAGGGCTGGAAAAACCCACAATCTAATTTTCACCCTGGCCACAGTAGCAGGAAAACTGCTGAGGGAATAGGTAAAGAGATAATTTCAACAAGAGGGTAAAAGATATTTCCTGATTAGACATGGCAGCAGCCATGGGTCATCATTTTTGAGACAGATTTTTAATGAATGCCTATTATACACAAATTATTAAAATATATCTATATATCAATTCATTTGAAAATATTTCTAAAATCTCTACCATATGTTTAGCACTGAAATAGGTGCTGGAAATTTATGTGCATGAAGTAAAACTCAAGAAATCCATAGCATGCATAGCTGCAGATAAGGAATATGTGACAGAAGTCCTGGTCAAAAACACAGAAGTGAATATGAGCATGACAAATGAAACAGAGAATTTATTTTTATCAATTGATGTATGTAAGACTGAATGCCAGAATACATAGTTTAGGCTTGATCAAAAAGGCAATGGGGAACCATTGCACATTCTTGAGGAGTGCATGTCATGATTAAAACAATGGTTTAAGACGATTAGTCCATCATTATGGGAAAGAAGAGAGTAGAATGAGGAGTATTTATACAAAGCTATATATAATTGCATAAATTGACTAGGGAGTGCACGGGAATGAAGAGAAAGAAATAGATCTGAAATATGTTATGACAGATTAATAGGTTATAAGTCAGATTGGTTATATATTGATTATATAGATTATATTAACAAAAAAAAGTTTTATATGAAAGATGGGAGAAATGGCAGCACCATGTTTAGCCTGATGGAGCTGAGTCATGATTAGAAAATGAATTGTAGGATAAAACTATATCCTATATAGTTAGAACAAGATAGTATTCCTCTCAGTGGTGAACTGGAGAGGGGAGGGAAAGATTGGTTTTTTGTGAGCCCATAGTGAAATTGAGAAAGGATTTCAGTTATATAATTATAATGAAGAATTTTCCAGGAAAAGAAGAAGCAAGTTAGCTCAATAACTGCTCTCAATGCTCTAGTTGTGTTTTTTGTCCCTAAATGCTATGATTATTACCTTCCTATCTCATGTTTTTATTAGCTGTTCCCTCTATCCTATTGTCACCACAGTCTCATTCCCTATACAAGAAGCATCTCCAATTCATTTCAACAAACTCATTCTAAGTGTTTGCAGAACATTGTTCTAACCACTGGGGAAGCTACAAAGAGTCAATATGGTAAGCAGATATACAGTGCTGGACCTAGCAATTCAAGGACAACTTGGGTACATATCCTTACTAAAACATTTATATATACTATGTGACCCTAACACATCACTTCACTTCTCTAATCCAGGTAGATCAGTGGATAGAACACTGGACGTGAGTTCAAATCTAACCTCATATACTTATTAGCTATTTAACTCTAGGCATATTACTTAACCTCTGTCTGCCTCAGTTTCCTCAACTGTAAAATGGTGCATTGTTGTGAGGATCAAATGAACTCATTTTTGTAAAAGCACATAACACATGATATGTTATGATATATAAATGTAATGGATTATTATTATTATTATTCCATAAGAAATGATGAGCAGACTGATTTCAGAGAGGCCTGAGAGACTTACATGAACTAATGCTAAGTGAAGTGAGTAGAACCAAGACAACATTGTATACAACAACAAGATTATGTAATTATCAACTGTGATGGACTTGATTCTTTTCAACAAAAAGGTGATTTAAGCCAATTCCAATATATTTGTGAAGATGGAAAGTGCCATCTGCATCCAGAGAGAGGACTATGGAGATTGAATGTGTATCACAGCATATTATTTTCACCTTTTTTGTTGTTTGTTTGCTTGGTTTTTTTTCTCATTTTTTCCCTTTTGATTTGATTTTTCTTGTACAGAATGATAAATGTGGAAACATGTTTAGAAGAATTGTACATATTTAACCTATATTAGATTACTTGCTGTCTAGGGCAGGAAGCAGAGAGAGAGAGGGAGGAAGAAAAATTTGGAATACAGAGTTTTACAAGAGTTAGTGTTGAAAATTATCTTTGCATGTATTTTGAAAAATAAAAAACTATTATTTTTTTAAAAGCACTTAGCACAGAATCTGGCACCCAGTAAGTACATAATAAAGGTTTATACTTCTCTACTCTCTGAATCTCAGTTTTCTTAACAGTAAAATGGGGTTCAAAGCTTTTGTGAGGCTCAATTGAAATCATATATAAAAAGTATTTTGTAAATCTTAAAATGTTATATAAACATCAAATATTTTTATAATTATAATAATGAGTGACATGTAGTCTTGTTGTTCCCACTGGAAACACACAACCAAGTAAGGGAAGTGCAAAATACCCCAAAGAAGTATTATGCAATATAGAATATATACTTGTATTAAAAACTGAGCATTCAGAAAAGGAAAAAGTCATTTCTTCCTGGAAATGATGAAAGTAGGTTCATAGAAATCATGCCATTTACTCTGGATCTTGAAAGATAAGTAGAATTTTAGTCAGTAAAAAAAAAAATGAGGAAGTAGCAATATTACATTCCTTTAACATTCCACTTTACCTAACCCAGTGTTAGTTCATGGTTGTATTTTTTTTTTTTTGCTTCAGACCTACAACTGGTTTGATATAAATGGTATAAAGAATTCCCTGTGAAGAAATTTAGTCTTCCAGTACACATTAGCATTTTCTCTGTAATTTATATTCTTAGAATAATTGCCTGGGGCTCTATCAGATTAAGGGACTTCTCCAGTCACACATCCATTTATATGTCAGGGACACAACTTGAAACCAGGCCTTCCAAAAGGGCCCCACATGTGCAAGAATGTTTGTGGCAGCTCTTTTTGTAGTGGCTAGAAACTGGAAACTGAATGGATGCCCATCAATTGGAGAGTGGCTGAATAAAGTATGGTATATGAATGTTATGGAATATTATTGTTCTGTGAGAAACGATCAACAGGAGGATTTCAGAGAGGCCTGGAGAGACTTGCATGAACTGATGCTGAGTGAAATGAGCAGAACCAGATCATTATACACAGTAACAACAGTATTACATGATGATCAATTCTGATGGACTTGGCTCTCTTCAACAATGAAATGTTTCAAACCAGTTCCAATTGTTCAGTGAAGAAAGCCATATACACCCAGAGAGAGGGATAGGAAATGTGGACCACAACATAACATTTTCATGCTCTCGATTGATGTTTGCTTGCATTGTGTTTCCTTTATCTGATTTTTCTTTCTTGTAGATATGATTTTTCTTGCACAACAATAAGTGTGGAAATATATATACATATATTTGATTTGTCAAGTATTTTAACATAATTAACATGTAGTGGATTTCCTGCCATCTAGGGGAGGGGTGGGGAGTAGGGGGAGAAAATTTGTAACAGAAAGCTATGTAAGGGTTAATGTTGAAGAATTACCCATACATATGTTTTACAAATAAAAAAAAGAAAAGAAAAAAGAAACCAGGCCTTCCTAACTGTTCTCTTTCATGTAAAAGATGTTCAACAAGATATGATTGTTTACTTTCCATTTTTTTATTTCTGTTCTTTTTGAAAGCAATCGGGGTCAAGTGGCATGCCTAGGGTCACACAGCTAGTAAGAATCTGAGGCTGACTTTGAACTTTGGTCCTTCTGACTCCAGAGCTGATGCTCTACCCATTTGCCACTTAGCTGTCCTCAGTTATTTACTATTTCTTATGTGGATGACTTTTTTCTGAGGCAACTGGAGTCAGGTGGCTTGCCCAGGATCACACAGCTGGTATTTGAACTCTGAGCTATCCAGCATAATATCTAGCTGCCTTTTATTTACTATTTCAACATGTATAACTAGTAGTGTCAACATGTATAACTATATCAAAATACTTGCTTTTTCAAGGAGGGGGAGATAAGAGAGAGAGGAAGGGAATTTAGAACTCAATTATAAAAGGTAAATGTTAAAAATTGTTTCTACATGTAATTGAGAAAAAATGAGAACATTTTTTAAAAGGTGCTAAATTGGACTATTAATAAGCACAGTATACAACTAAGAAAAATAATTCAGATTCCTTGGGCAACTGGATAAAGTAAATATGAGAACAACAAGGTGATAGATTCAACTTACACTGCTTTCCTGTTATTCTCTTGCCTAAATATAAATTGTTCCTCAAGATTTCCCAAGTTTATTGAGAATTTATTTATTATTGAGTTTTTTTATATTATTCCCAAATTTATACTCCATCTAGATAATAGTGATTATATCATACAAAATAATAGTACTCATTTTAGTAGTAATTAACCAAAATGGGTAATCTAGTTTAGATCTCACCTATCAAAAAAAAAAAAAGATTTCAAATGAATTAACTGAAGTCCAGAAATAGTAAATGACTTGCTAAAAGTTATACTCAAAATAAAATGCATAGGTAGGGTTCAAACCCCAGTTCATCAAAGGCTCTTTCCACTATTTTATTATGTCTTAGCTTAGTTTTTAATGCTCTTTATAATTAGGCATAAATTTCCTTATTTAACAATAATTACATTTATGCAGTTCATGTTCCATCTAATATGGATTTCTTGTAACTCCAGGTAAAAGTGCTTTCCTTATGCAAATTTTTCTTAGAGCACCTGATCTCTTTCAACCTCATCCCTATCAAATTCTACTTAGTATTTCAATTATTCATATACATTTCATTTCCACACACACATCCACCCATGAGATTATAAACCCTTGAAGACAGAAATTATGTTGCTTTTCAGTTTTATATTTCCAACTCTTACCACTGTGTTGTATACATACTTAATAAATTTCCATTGAAGTTGTTCTAGGATACCATCAAAAAGATATATCCTGAGCAAAGAAATTAGTACCAAGACCATAATTTAAATGAACATAATGATAAATATAAAAAAATCAAAGGGCAGTCAAAATGGATGGCCAAAGTTTATCAAATGACAATGCCCATTTAGAGTGAGGGGTATCACTGCATTAAATACTCAAACACACTTTGTTAAGAGTTTTTCTTTTCTTTTCAAGCAAAGTCTAAGAATAATTTGTTTAGTCATTTTAGAACAATTCTTCATTCCTCTTTTGAGGTATTCTTGGAAAAGATACTGGAGTGGTTTGCCATTCCTTCTTTATCTCATTTTATAGATGTGGGAAGTGAGGCAAACCGAATTAAATTACTTGTCCAGCACCACACAACTAGTAAGAGTTTGAAGCTGGATTTGAACTCAGGAAAATGAGGCTTTGACATGTGCCATTCTATCCACTCTGCCATGGAACTGCCTCCTTAAAACTCTAGGAAGTGCCTTGATTATAGTGCCCAAAATGCAACAAACTGTGCCAAACATAAAAACTTATTGTGTAAGAGCAGTATGTCAATCTTAACTAGAGTTTACAAAATAATGAGAAATTAAAAAACATTAAATCAACTGAATATGTTGTCAGTTGTTAAGCTCTTCTTCTCTCCTTTAACAATGATAATGATGATGATAATTGGCCAGAGTTCATGTTATATTACACTTATTGTTTTTATGTTCTAAGTCACAAAATAATGTGTTGTTAATTAATATTGATTGATTAAATGTGGATCAGTGAAGAGAAATCATTTTTAAAAGTATCATGAGTAACCCTAGATTAGGCAGAATAAGATGTGAAAATGAAGAATTATTAAATTCTGGTGAGAGAAAAGCTGAAGAGCCTGAGT
>JAJPUD010009108.1:65718-76073 GCA_023553655.1 Myrmecobius fasciatus | reverse complement strand
TTTTTTTTTTTTTTTTTTTTTTTGTTGTTGTTGTTGTTGTTGTTGTTTTGTTGTTGTTTCCCTAGGACTTACCATGGTATATCTGGTACATAGTAGGTGCTTGTTAAGTGTTTATTTATTAAACTCAACTATTCACGTTCACTCACCCATATGTTGAATCTGTTGCCAAACTAATTTTAGTTACTTTCTACACTAATATCAAATTAATTCATCCCTATATCTCCATTTGAATTGTGACCACGTTACTTCAGAATTTCATTACCTTTTTTTTTAACCTGAATTAAAGCAATAGTCTTCTAACTAGTTTTTTTGCCTAAAATTGTCCCACTTGAATACACTCATTTTGCAGTACCCAAAGTTATTTTTCTAAGCTCATGGCTCTACTCATCCTCTATGATTTCCTATTACTTCCAGCATCATATATGAACTCTTCTGTTTAACATTTAAATGTTTTCACAATTTGGCCAACCTTGTCTTTTAAGCTTTTTATGCAATATTGCCCTTCTCATACTCTGTGATATAGATATACTTAATTACTTACTATTTTGTGCACCCCCATTCCTATGTCTAAGAATTGTGTTTAAAATGAAGTCCTTCCTCAGCTTAACCTGTTAGAATCTCTGCTACCTTTCATGCCTCAGTTCAGATGTGACCTTCTCCAGAAGAAGTTTTCTAGTCCCTTTGGTTGCATACTCTGCATATGGTTTGTACACCTATTTTCATGCATGTTATATTTATTTAAATGTAAACTCTTTGAGACCAGGAACTAGTTTGTCCTTTTGCTTTATATTTTCAGTGCTTATCATGTTACCTCTCATATAACACTTGAGCTTATTTATTAGACCTGATATAAGAAAAATACCTCCTAAGAATTAAAGATATCACAAAAGGCTTTCTTCAAAAGCAACAGGTTTGCTCTTACCAGTGGTCTTAAAGTAAAATCTAGCAACTAATTGTGAAGTATGTTTTTGAAAAGATTCTTATGATTTTAACCTTTGTTGAAAAAAGCAAATAGAAATGGATTCCTGCAGCAGCAGGGAATGACTGAGATAACTCAGAAAACCATAAAATAATATATATATATATTATTTTTTATTAATTTTATTTAACATTTTCCAATTACATTTTAACCTGGTTCTGGCAGTACTAAGGAATTTTGTATCCTGTTCCACATGCTTAGGGTTGACACCTCTGTTTTCAACAATATAGACTTTTATATGACTTTTATCTCGGATACTATGAAGTTCTGATACTTTGTATTTAAAATTTTATTCTACTTGCTTCCATGTAGAACTGGTGAAATATTTTAAAGGATAAAATTTTTCATCATATGCTCATAATAAGTTGTGGTCTATGGTTATAATATCTTAGGATAGAGAATTGGGGTTTCATGATAAGAAAGGCATAAGTATTCAAAGAATAAAGAAAAAAGTCATAGTATATTATTTGAATTATATAATCTTTTAAAATGTTGACTGAATTATATCACATAATATAAGGTTTTCATTGCGTGCTTTTAAAAGACTGACAATTCTTAGAAAACATTTCAAACAAAAGGTACTCCTTAGGAAAAATTCTGTTTATGTCTTACAGCATCTGCCTGACTTATCAAAAAAAAAAAAAGCAACAGAAACAGATGAATCCTTGAACACCAAAATGTCTCTTTTGTAAAGAATTCAAAAAAATCATTTTTAAAAGGGGGAAAGTGAGGAAAACTACAGAAGAGCCATCAACTTTAATAGTAGCAGAAATGTTTGTATAGAGTAATGTCTGTTGTTAGATTCATGATACTTCCATGATGTGCTAAATTGCCTGAACACTATAAAGCAATCAGAATTAGATTATGTGGAAAGAATTGAATTACATGCCAATAGCCTGCCATTCAGTGAGAAAACAAGCACTTTTTCTAATGTCCTTGCCTCAATGTGGAGGCAATGGGAGAACACCCATATGTTACAAAAAAAAAAGCAAACCAAAACAAAACAAAACAAAATATTTTTACCTTAAAGCTATTTAATTCCACTCTGACAGAATACCTTGTTTTAGTCTTTACTCTCACATTTTTCTGATATTATATATATATATATATATAATATCTCTCTCTCTATATATATATATAAACACACACATTTCTTGCTTACTTCTCTAAATCAATTATAAGTAACTATCTTATTTGATCAACATAATGAATCCAGATAGAAATGCTCTGCATCAAAATACTGCTCCCATTCAATTTACATCAATTTCTTGGTCAACCTTTAGTTTGATATTCAAAAAATGGTGTTTTTAATCATCACCAGCATTTAGATGAACGATATTATAATGAGTCACATAGGGCTGTATCATGATGCTTAATGAATTATTTTTGTATAACAACCTGACTCAAGGAATAAGGCATCAGAAAGTGGAAGAGCTACATCTAGTTACTACATCAAGTAAACAGGTTTACATTGAAGTGGGACCCGACATTTCCTGAATTATAATAAAACTCCAAAGTGTTTTAGATGAAATGTAGAGTTCAGGAGTGAGAAAGCATAGTTTTATATTCAAATCTGACACAAAGTTGAATCTGGATTTAAATTAGATACTAGCTGTGACCCAGTTGAATAGCTGTGACCCTGATATCAGTAATGTTATGCAGCGTATTGTCTAGCTGCAAACAGAGGGATGTATGCATGTAAGATAAAGAAGAATTTTGAAATCTTCTTCCACCTATGAGTATGAAGGGCTGCTCATCATTCCCCTTCACATCTTGAGGACCAGTTTTCTTTCCTTTTCTTTCATTTTTTTCCTCTTCTCTATAACCTGCTACTTAAGAAGTAACATTTTTGCTCTTTATGTAAGTGGCAACTAAGTAATGCAGTGGATAGAGAACTGGGGCTGGAGTTAGGAAGTCCTGAGTTTAAATCCAGGCACAAGACATTTTCTTTTTGTATTGCCCGGGTCATTTAACCTTTATTTTGCCTCAGTTTATTTATCTGTAAAATGGGAATAAATTAGCACCTACCTCCTTGTGAGGAACAAATAAGATAATTGTTATTAATTGTTATTTAATGCTTAGTAGAATGTCTGGAACACACTAAATGTTATGTAAATGGTATTATTATTATTATTATTATTAACATTGCATTTTAACACATCTGTATATATGATCAATTTATTTAAGAAAAATGGGTGATACATGACTGTTATATAATTCCCTTTCCAAAATTATACATCTACATTCTTTACTAATGATTTCATTGAGTTTGAGAGACTTAGTATGCATAGTAAAATCTTTTATAATGAAGTAGTAAAGCAAATATTTTAAGACCTGATGCCTCAAATTAATCAATATTTTAATAAATAAATGCATAAGCAACTTTCATGGATCTAAGATTTGATTAACATGGAAACTGCCCTCATTGATCATAATTTCTCTATAACATATTATAATTTTAAATAATTGTTTGAGGGTCAAGAGATATAAGATGAATTGTTCATGGTCACAAAGTCCATGTTTCACATATGGAATGTGAGCTCTTAAAACCTTAGGTTCAAATCCAGCACATTGCCTACCATCTGACAATATTTTTATCAGTAGCCTATGTTTAGTAAAAAAAAAAAAAAACCTTTTGATAAATTTACTATAAAATGTCTGTTGATAACTGTGCATACCCTTTGACTCAGCAGTGTTTCTATTGGGCTTATATCCCAAAGAAATGTTAAAGGAAGGAAAAAGCCCCACATGTGCAAGAATGTTTGTGGCAGCCCTTTTTGTAGTTGCTAGAAAATGGAAAGTGAATGGATGCCCATCAATTGGAGAATGGCTGAATAAATTATGGTATATGAATGTTATGGGATATTATTGTTCTGTAAGAAACGACCAGCAGGATGATTTCAGAGAGGCCTGGAGAGATTTGCATGAACTGATGCTGAGCGAAATAAGCAGAACCAGGAGATCATTATACACAGCAACAACAATATTATATGATGATCAATTCTGATGGACATGGCTCTCTGCAACAATGAAATGTCTCAAACCAGTTCCAATTGTTCAGTGAAGAAAGCCATATACACCCAGAGAGAAGGATATGAAATGTGGAACACAACATAACATGTTCATGCTCTCTATTGATGTTTGCTTGCATTATGTTTTCCCTCTTAGATGTTTGCTTACATTGTGTTTCCTTTCTCTGATTTTTTTTTTCTTGTAGATATGATTTTTCCTACACAACAATGATAAGTGTGGAAATATGTATACATATATTCAATTTGTCAAGTATTTTAACATAATTAACATGTAGTGGACTTTCTGCCATCTAAGGGAGGGATGGGGAATAAGGGGGAAAAATTTGTAACAGAAAGCTTTGTAAGGGTCAATGTTGAAGAATTACCCATAAATATGTTTTGCAAATAAAAAGTGTAAAAAAAATGACTGTTGATAAAATAAATTCTTTTGGGAACATAAATGCCTCTGATGATAATAATCACAATGATATGATACTTTAGAGCTTTTTTGAATGTTATTTTTTTTCAATTACATGTACAATTTTAAACATAAGTTTTTTGATAATTTATTTTACATTCCAAATTGCATCCATTTTCTCCTATCCTGTCCCTTCCTTAAGAAGCCAAACATTTTGAGAAAGATTTTACATGTTCAGTTATACAAAACATATTTCCATATCAACCTTGTTGCAAAAAAACAAAAAAAAAAAAAAAAAAAAAAAACACACACCCACATAGACCAAAAATAAATGGATAAACAAATACTGTAAAAAGTATTCTTCATTCACACTCATGGTTCTTTCTCTGGAGGTGGATAGTATTTTCATTCTAACCTTTAGGAAGTGTTCTGTATCACCATATTTCTGAGACTAGTTAAATTATTCACAGTAAACCATTATACATATTGCTGTTGGATTGAACAATGATTTCCTGGCTTTGCTCACTTCACTTTGCAAAATAGATATAGATATAGATATAGGTATATCTTTCCAGGTTTTTCTGAAACCATTCTACTTATAATTTCTTATGCAAAATAACAACCAATTTCAATCATATACCAGAATTTCTTCAGTCATTCCCCAATTGATGAGCATTCCTTCAGTTTCCAATACTTTACCATCACAAAAAGTTGTTGTATACTAACACATACACTTGTGTTTTGCATTGAAGTATGTATGCATGTGAATATATGTACATATAAATGTGTGTATATGTAAAAAGAGACTAACAATTATTTTATATTTTCTGGAGTTATTATAATGGAGTTAATTCTATTCTTATAAGATTTTGTTGAGAATATTTAGAAATATTGATGATTTATGTAGGTTCATTTTATATCCAGCAACTTTGCAAAAATTCTTATTTCAAGTAGTTTTTTTAGTAGATTTTCTAGGATACTTAAGTATACCATTATAACATCTTTAAAGAGAGATAATTTTGCTTCATGATTGCTTGTTCTGATTCCTTCAGATTCTTTTTTCTTTTATTATTTTTATAAATTAGCATTTCTCACACATATTGACAAATAGTAGTGATAATAGATATCCTTGATTTATCTTTGACCTTCTTGGGAAGGTTTCTACCTTACTCTCATTGGAGATAATGCTTGCTGATAATATTGGATAGATACTACTTAGGTTTGGTATACATATTACTTCTCAATTTAAGGAAATCTCTATTAATTCCTATGTTTTCTAATGTTTTTAATAGGAACAAACTTTGTCAAAAATTTTGTCAAAAAGATTTTTCTTTTGAATCTATTGAGATAATCTTATAATTGTTGTTAATTTTGTTATTGCTATGGTCAGCTATATTGACAGTTTTCTTAAATATTAAGCCAGTCCTAAATTCCTGTTACAGCTCCAATATGATAAAATAATATGACCTTTGCAAAATACTGCTATAATTTCTTTGCTAGTATTTTATTTAAAGGTATTCTTTTTCATGAGTTTTAAGTATCATGTTCTACTATTTTATTTTTCTGTTTTTGATTTTGTGCCTTATATATCAATACCATATTTGTGTCATGGAAGAATTTTTTTAAGACTCTTTCTTTGCCTTTTTCCTCAAATATTTTATATAATTTTGCAATAATCCAGGGAATCCCCACCCTAGAGCTCATTTATGTTTTGTTCAATTTCTTTTTCTTAGATGGCATTATTCAAATATTTTGTTTTATCTTCTATTAATCTATATATCTCATATTTGTTTAGATGTTCATCTATCTCATTTACCTTGTCAGTTTTATGGGCACATACTAGGTAAAAATAACTTCTAACAATTGCTTTAATTTCATTTTTGTTAATCAGATGCATTCAACTTTTTTTTCTTTTTGATTCTAGCAATTTAAAATAAATCAAATGAACAAATAGGTTATTTTAAAATTTCTCTTGCTGTTGTTTATTAGGGTCAGAAAAGCATAGAATAAAATTAATTGGAAACTAAAGGAACAAATCCTTAAGAAAGAGTGGGTTACAAAACAGATCATAAAAATAATAAATAGTTTCACTGAAGAGAATAATGAGACATTTCAAAAATTGTAGGATGCAGTCAAAGCACTACTTACAGAAAAATTAGTATGTCTCAACAAGTGAATCAATAAAATGGAAAAAGAATCAGTAGAGTTGAAATAAAAAGTAGGAAAAGTACAAATTAAAAACCCCCAATTAAACACCAAAATGAAAATCTTGAAACTTAAAGGAGAGATTTTTTTTGAAGTAAAAAAGTCCTTTTTTTAACCATTATTTCCATTAAGCTTCTTCTTTTCTGATGGGAAAAACAGAATTTTTAAAAATTACCAAGTGTGTGTGTGTGTGTGTGTGTGTGTGTGTGTGTGTGTGTGTGTGGTGTCTGCTTATGGTTCTGCTTTGAACTAATTAATATGCCTTTCAAGCATTGCCATCTTCATCCATCATTCTTCTCGACTCTAAAATTCCTTTAAATTTTACTTCTTATATGAGATAATTCTGTTCTTATTTCCCTTCTTTTCCCTTTTCTTCCAGGTCTTGTTCCCTCTCATCTTTCCTCTTCCCTTTCTCACACTCACAGACACATGTATATATTATTCGCATCATGACTTACTTTCATTCCTTCTTTCTAAGTACAGTCTTTTTTACTCCTCTAGGAAATATAATGATCTTAGAAATTATATGTATTATCTTCTCATTTTGAAAAGTAAACAGTTTTACCTAAAAGCCTTATGCTTTCTTTCATACTTATCTTTTTATGCTTCTCTTGAGTCTTGTATTTTAAAGTTTAGTTTTTCTTTATTCAGCTCTGCTCTTTTCATCAGGAATGCTTGAAAGTTTTCTATTTTATTAAACATCTAGTTTTTCTTTGAATAGTTATAGTTATTTTTCCCCAGATAGGTTATTCCTTCTTTATTCTTAGCTCCTTTACATTACAGAATATTATATTTCAAGTCCATTACTTCTTTAGAAAGGTAGCTTTAAAAAGGAAATACAGATTTTGACTACAAGATATTTCTTTTTTTTCTGACTATGTAGAGTATTTTGCATTTAACCTGGTAACTCTCGAATTTGGCTATGATATTCTTGCAACTTTTCTTTTTTGGATCATTTTTCAGGTAGTGATTAATGGATTCTCTCAGTTTCTATTCTTCCCTCCATTTCTAGTTTGTCAGGGCAGTTATTCTTTATAATTTCTTGAAAAAAAATGGTATTTAACATCTTTCTTTGATCATGTCTTTAAGGTAGTCACATAATTCTCTTTCTCCATAAAAGATGTCTATGGTCAGAGGGTTTTCTTTTTCTTTGTTTGTTTTATTTTTGTTTCTTCCTTTTTTTTTTTTTTTTTTTTTTTTTTTGCTGAGGCAATTGAAGTGAAGTGACTCGCCCTGGGTCACACAGCTAGGGAATATTAAGTGTCTGAGATCACATTTGAACTCAGGTCCTACTGACTTCAAGGCTGGTGCTCTATCCACTGTGCCACCTAGCTGCCCCTTCTCATTTTTTTAAAGGTTGAAGTCTGTTCGTACAAAGGGGTGGCAACACTTTAGTTTGCCCTGGGGCTGGTGCTGCTGATTAACTTCTGCTTCTGGGTAGGCATGACCAGGATCCGTTTTCTAACAGGGCTCTGTGGTTCACAATTTGCCTTTTGGGTGTCTTGCAGCAAATTTGCTGAACCATCTTCTTACAACCAGGATAGATTTTCACAGTAGACTCCCTGGTACACCAACCAAAGCAAAGCCCTAGCTTCCCACCCTGGCTCCCTGAGTTTAGGTCTGGGCTCTGCAGCCTCTGTCCCTGCTCAATTGAAACAGACCTTTTCTGAAATTCTTCCAAAGTATCTTCTTCTGGAAATGTGTAGTACTGCAAATATTTGTGGGTTCTGTCACTCCAAAACCAGTTCAGAGGTTTAATCTGCTGTTGATTTGAGGGAAGCTTGGAGGAGGTCAAATAAATACAAGCCTGTGAATAATAATTTTTTTTTCAAAATAGATTTTTTTATTAAAGCTTTTTATTTGTATAACATACGTATGGGTAGTTCCTCATAATTGATCTTTACAAAGCTTTTCACTACAAATTTTACCCCCAGTCCCCTCCCCTCCTCTAGATGGCAGGAAGTCCACTACATGTTAATAATGTTGAAATACTTGACAAGTTGTGCAAGAAAAATCCTATCTACAAGAAAAAAAAAGAAAATCAGAGAAAGGCAACACAATGCAAGCAAACATCAATAGAGAGCATGAAAATGTTATGTTGTGGTCCATATTTCATATCCCTCTCTCTGAGTGTATATGGTTTTCTTCACTGAACAATTGGAACTGGTCTGAGACAATTCTATGTTGCAGAGAGCCATGTCCATCAGAATTGATCATCATGTAATCTTGTTGTTGCTGTGTATAATGATCTCCTGGTTCTGCTCGTTTCACTCAGCATCAGTTCATGCAAGTCTCTCCAGGCCTCTCTGAAATCATCCTGCTGGTCGTTTCTTACAGAACAATAATATTCCATAACATTCATATACCATAATTTATTCAGCCATTCTCCAATTGATGGGCATCCATTCACTTTTCAGTTTCTATCCACGTATCCATGTATGTAGTGTTAGGTATGGGTCAAGCCCTAATTACTTCCACACTAGTTTCCAATTTTCCCATCAGTTTTTGCCGAATAGCGAGTCCTTATCCCAAAAGCTGGGGTCTTTGGGTTTATCAAACACTAAATTACTATAGTTATTGCCTAGTTTGTCCTGTGATCCTATCCTATGCCACTGATCGACTGCTCTATTTCTTAGCCAGTACCAAATGGTTTTGATGACTGCTGCTTTATAATATACTTTTAGATCTGGTACAGCAAGGCTACCTTCATCTGCCTTCTTTTTTCATTAATCCCCTTGAAATCCTTGACCTTTTGTTCTTCCAAATGAACTTTGCTACTATTTTTTCTAGATTTGTAAAATAATTTCTTCGGAGTTTGATTGGTTTGGCAATAATTAAATAGATTAGTTTAGGTAGTATTGCCATCTTTATTATATTTGCTCGACCTATCCAAGAGCACTTGATGTTTTTCCAATTGTTTAGATCTGACTTTATTTGTGTGGAGAGTGTTTTGTAGTTTTGCTCATATAGATCCTGACTTTCCCTTGGCAGATATATTCCCAAATATTTTATACTATCGATAGTTATTTTGAATGGAATTTCTCTTTGTATCTCTTGCTGTTGCATTTTGTTGGTGATGTATAAAAATGCTGATGATTTATGTGGATTTATTTTGTATCGTGCAACTTTGCTAAAGTTGTGGATTAATTCTAATAGTTTTTTTTAGTTGATTCTCTAGGGTTCTCTAAGTAGACCATCATATCATCTGCAAAGAGTGATAATTTGGTTTCCTCATGACCTACTCTAATTCCTTTAATCTCTTTTTCTTGTCTTATTGCCAAGGCTAGCATTTCTAATACAATATTGAATAGTAATGGTGATAGTGGGCAACCTTGTTTCACCTCTGATCTTATTGGGAATGGTTCCAGTTTATCACCATTACATATGATGCTAGCTAATGGTTTTAAATAGATGCTACTGACTATTTTAAGGAAAAGTCCATTAATTCCTATACTCTCTGATGTTTTTAATAGGAATGGATGTTGGATTTTATCAAATGCTTTTTCTGCATCTATTGAGATTATCATATGGTTTTTTGTTAATTTGGTTATTAATATAGTCAATTATGTTAATTGTTTTCCTAATATTGAACCATCCCTGCATTCCTGGTATAAATCCTACTTGGTCATGGTGTATTATTCTGGGAATGATTTTCTGTAATCTCTTTGCTAATATTTTATTTAAGATTTTTGCATCGATATTCATTAAGGAGATTGGTCAATAATTTTCTTTCTCTGTTTTT
>JAJPUD010009108.1:41624-60718 GCA_023553655.1 Myrmecobius fasciatus | reverse complement strand
TCTGTGTCTGTCTCTGCCTCTCTCTCTCTCTCTCTCTCTCTCTCTCTCTCTCTCTCTCTCTCTCTTTCTGTGTGTGTGTGCGCGCCTTTGTCTCTGTCTCTCATTTTGCTATTATGAAAGTTGGCTATTTGTATTCATTCGTTTTCCTTCTCTATATTTTATTACTTTTTTTGTCTGAAATTAATTTACCTTTACATGCAAACTCTTTTGAATTTGATAGATTGTTTTTGTTATGTTTTTTTTAAATGCCTAAAATTGTTCTGGAGTTATATATCATATTAGTATAATTTATTATGTCAAATAAACTTCTCTAATAAATGAGGTAATTAAACTTAATTCTTTTAGCTGTATTCATTTCCTGTTGGTCAGGGAACTTATTTCAACAAATCCAATAGGTTGGTTTGGAGATACTGAAACTGCCTACTTCTTCTTTTTTTTTTTCTCAATTTCATTATTTTTTTATTAAAGCTTTTTAATTTTCAAAAGATGCATGGATAATTTTTCAACATTAACCCTTGCAAAACCTTGTGTTCTAATTCCCCCTCCCCCTTCCCTGTGTAGCAAGTAATCCAATATATGTTAAACATGGTAAAAATATGTGTTAAATACTATATATGCATATATTTGTACTATTATTTTGCTGCACAAGAAAAATCAAATCAAATTGGAAAAAAATGAGAAAGAAAATAAAATGCAAGCAAACAACAACAAAAAGAGTGAAAATGCTATGTGTTGTGATTTACACTCAGTTCACACAGTCCTCTCACTGAGTGTAGATGGCTGTCTTCATCACATCATCCTCATTGGACTGGTGTGAATTATTTCATTGTTGAAAAGAGCACAGCCATCAAAATTGATCAGGGTATAATCTTGTTTATAATGTCCTGGTTCTGCTCATTTCACTTAGCATCAGTTCACATAAGTCTCTTCAACCTTCTCTGAAATCATCCTTATAGTTTCTTATAGAACAATCAGATTCCATTCTCCAACTGATGGGCATACACTCAGTTTCCAGTTTCTTGCCACTGCAAAAAGAGCTGCCACAAACATTTTTTCACATGTGATTCTCTTTCTCTCCTTTAAGATTTCCTTGGGATATAAGCCCAATAGAAACACTGCTAGATCAAAGGGTATGCACACTTTGATAGCCCTTTGGGCATCTACTATGACTTCTTTATCCTTTCTTGGAATCAGTGTTGAAAGTTTCTCTAACTGGACAAGAGTATGAATTCATGCAACCAATTGATTCAAAAATGCTTCCCAAGTAGATAATCAAATGTTTCTTGATTGTTAAGATATAGTGTATTTATTTTCTCAGTGATATTTGATACTTAAAAAACTATTTTCTTCTGATTCTAACCTTAAATAATACATTAATTCAAAACAATAGGCATGAAGAATCTACACTCCTTGAGACTTTTTAAATTAAAATATCTTGGAAAATAAGTTCCAAGATAATTTCATTCTTCTTCACTGTGAATTGAATTGAAGTGAAATAGTGAATCCTAGGGGGAAAAAATGTTAGTATCTGAACTTTAGCAAGCAGGGGAGAAAGGAAGTGGGTAATTATATGTAATTTTATACCTCCTTGCTGATAACTTCTTGCTTGAGAAGAGAGGACAGCATGTAGAAGCTCCTATTTCTATTAGAACTCAGCAGGATAATTATAATTGCCTTGCAAAAGCAGCTGAGTGAGATAATGACTTAATATCATCAAAAAAAAAAAAAAAGATGGGAAGCCTGCCATAAATAATGTGAGTTTTGTTCTGAAGTCCTTAACGTACTCATTCATTGTAGCAAATACCCATGAGTGGGTCATGAGATTCACCAAGAACAACAAAAACAATAATGTAAAGGAAAACTTTGATAGGTTTAAGAACTTTGATCAACATAAAACTACTTATGATGTCAGAACACTAGTGACGAATTATACTTTTCACACTTTGACAAACAAGAGAGAGAGAGAGAAGAAAGAGAAAATGAAACACATTTTCAGATGTGACCAATGTGTGAATTTGACTCAAGGAACAGATTTTTACTTTCAATTTGGCAAAGATTTCTTTAAGAACTTAAAAAAAACCTAAAGCGACAAGTGATCTTTAACTGTAACAGGAATTTTGAATGAATAAGAATTTAAAACACAGAATCAAAGGGATAAAATAGAAGGAAGACTGACTAGAAATATATTGAATTTTTCCCCCCTAATGAAAGGGTGGTGCTATTGTGTTAAGATGATGCAGTTTATTTTGACAAAAGGAATGTCAAGATGGAGTCACAAATATCATCGGGAAAGAAATAATAAAGTATCGATCAGAAAAAGAAGCAACAAGTTACAGTTGACTTTCTTATGAGGGCTACATGAGATGACTGCTTTTCCACAAGTTGTAAATACTAAGAAAATCTTTCTAGAGCAGGGGTAGGAAATATCCGGTCTGCTAGCTGTAAAAGGCCCATGAAATCATTTGCTAAGGTAACTGCAGGTGATGAAGATTTGAAAGCTAGGTACAACAACCTCCCATTGTTTGAGTCCTTTAAGTTGATAATTTCATATGACCTGTAAATAATGTCAAAAATCTCCAAATGGCCATAGAAAAAAAATGTTTCCCCACCCCTGTTCAAGAGCATATGTGCTGGATACTATCAAAAGGCTTCTGAGACTCATCAAACCCAACAAACATCACCAAGCAAATTCATTTAACCCTCATAGAAACTATTAATATTGCTAGAAATAACAAACCTTTTAAAATATTTCTAAGATTGATTATGAAGTCTCAGATAAGAAACAGAAGAATTAAAGGGCATAGAAGAGTTTGGTATTCTTTCTTATAATTTTTGAATATGAATAAGATTTTCTTCTATGAAAAAGATTTGCAGAATAAGTATTTGTTAAGAAAGTAATACTTGAGATCTAGATTTTGAAGTTTATAATACAAATTAAAATGTAGCAATGATTATTATTTTGTCTAAACATGGAATTGGCCTAATGAAGCTTGATAAATCATTTTGTTCTTAAAAGAGAGAAAAATAAACATATTGATCAAGCTAGAAAGCTTAGTAATATAGTCATGTAATAAGAAGAGTAGTAGAAGAGAGAGTTAATAATATGAAAGACAGTGTCCAAAAAAGTAACATTAATAACATGTGATATCACTTTTGAATAAAATAAATATATAATGTATAGATAATAGGGCAACATAGAGATCTTTATTGAAGGGAAAAATATTAGTTCTTAGTATTTGTAGGACCTGGGATATTGAATTTAAAATCAGTAAAAGATTTTGAAAAGGTATGTAATTCACAAAGAACTGAAGAGATAAAAGAGCAGAGTAGTACTGTTAATCAATAAAATATAAAATATCCATGGGTAGAAATATAGGAGTCTTAGTGAGGGGTTATTTTAAAAAAGATTTTGGTGAAGGTTAGTAGAAGGAGAAAAAGAAATTATATTGTCAATATATTACTACTGATAAATTACTAAGTCTTTCAAAGTTGATTTTTTAAATAACATTTTTGTTACTTTGCAGATTATTCTCTTAGTACTGTTCACTTCACTTTGCCTCAACTCATGTTTTTCCAGATTTTTCTGAAACCTAACACTACAATAGTATTCCATCTCATTTTTATAGGATAATTTGTTCAGTTATTCCCTAATGGATACCTCCTTTGTATACAATTATTTGCCACAATATAAAGAGAGTCTTGTGTTCCAAATTTTTCTTCCTCTCTCCCCTACCTCACACCCCATACCAAAATAAAATCAAAATGGGTACATAATTTAGGCATAAAGGGGTGATACTATAAGCAAATTAGGAGAGCAAGGGATAGTTTACATATCAGATCTTTGGAGAAGGGAGGAATTTATGGCCTCATCCCCTATAAACCAAATAAACCAGTATAGGTTAAACATGTGCAAATCAAGAAGAAAAAATTATAATAAATACACACAATGAAAATGAATCTATTTCATAACCATAACCAAAATGAGCATTTCCACAGTTTATTTCCATTCCATTTATTTCAGAAATTGAAGAACATTTTTCACCACAAATTCTCTGGACATTTGTTTGCTCATTTTTAAATTTTAAACAAAGTTTTTAAGTCTTTCAAATTTTTTATACACTCATCTTTTCTATGAAGATTTCTCCTTATTCAGCATGCTTTTTTTTTCCAGCTTTTTACATTTTATTTATTTGTTTTTACAGAAATAAAGACTTTTTTTTCCTTTTTGATCTGGCTTTTCTTGTGCAGGATAATTATATAAATTATATGTATATATATATATATAGGATTTAACATTTATTTTTACATATTAACATATATTGTATTACTTGCCATCTAGGGAAGAGGGTGGGAGGAAGAGAGGAAAATTTTGGAATTCAAGGTTTTGCAAGGATCAGTGTTGAAAATTATCAGTGCATATGTTTTAAAAATAAATAGCTACAATAAAAATAATTTATTTTTATTTTTTTCTTAAAAGCTTTTTATTTACAAAACATATGTATGGGAAATTTTTCAACACTGACACTTTTCCAAACCATTCTATTTCAAAATTTCCCCTCCTAACCCTAACCCTAACCCACTTCCTCCTCTTTATGGCAGGTAGTACAATACATGTTAAATATGTTAAAATATATGTTTAATCCAATATATGTATACATATTTATACAATTATCTTGCTGCACAAGAAAAATCAGATCAAGAAGGAAGAAAAAAATGAGAAAGAAAACAAAATGCAAGCAAAGAACAACAGAAAGAGCAAGAATGCTATGTTGTGGTCCACACACAGTTTCCATAGGCCTCTCTCTGGATGTATATGGCTCTCTTCATCACTGAAAAAATTCATTGTTGAAGACAGCCATGTCCATCAGAATTGATCGTCTTATAGTCCTCTTGTTGTCGTGTATAATGATCTCCTGGTTCTGCTCATTTCACTTAGCATCAGTCCATGTAGGTCTCTCCAGGCCTCTCTGAAATCATCCTGCTGATCGTTTCTTACAGAACAATAACATTCCATAACATTCATATACCATAATTTATTCAGCCATCCTCCAATTGATGGGCATCCATTCAGTTTCCAGTTTCTTGCCACTACAAAAAGGGCTCCTACAAAGAATTTTTCACATGTGGGTCCCTTTCCTTCCTTTAAGATCTCTTTGGGATATAGGTTCAATAGAAACACTGTTGGGTCAAAGGGTATGCACAGTTTGATAACTTTTTGAGCATAGTTCCCGATTGCTCTCCAGAATGGTTGGATCCATTCACAGTTCCACCAGCAATGTATCAGTGTCCCAGTTTTCCCACATCCCCTCCAACATTTGTCATTATCTTTTCCTGTCATCTTAGCCAATCTGACAGATGTGTAGTGGTATCACAGAGTTGTCTTAATTTGTATTTCTCTGATCAATAGTGATTTGGAGCATCTTTTCATGTGACTAGAAATAGTTTTAATTTCATCATAGGAAAATTGTCTGTTCATATCCTTTGTCCATTTATCAATTGGAGAGTGGCTTGAGTTCTTATAAATATGAGACAATTCTCTATATATTTTAGAAATGAGGCATTTATCAGAACCCTTAAATGTAAAGATGATTTCCCAATTTATTGCCTCCCTCCTAATCTTGTCTTCATTAGTTTTGTTTGTACAAAAACTTTTTAACTTAATATAATCAAAATTACCTATTTTGTGATAATAATGATCTCTAGTTCTTCTTGGGTCACAAATTCCTTCCTTCTCCACAGATCTGAGAGGCAAACTATCCTATGTTCTTGTAATTTGTTTATAATATCATTCTTTATTTCTAAATCATGAACCCATTTAAATCATATCTTGGTATGGAGTGTTAGGTGTGGGTCAAGCCCTAATTCCATACTAGTTTCCAATTTTCCCAGCAGTTTTTGTCAAATAGTGAATTTTTATGCCCAAAACTAGGGTCTTTGGGTTTGTCAAATACTAGATTACTATAGTTATTGACTTTTGTTCTGTGAACCTAACCTCTTTCCCTGATCAACTAGTCTGTTTCTTAGCCAGTGCCAAGTGGTTTGGATGACCACTGCTTTATGATATAGTTTTAGATCTGGTACAGCTAAGCCACCTTCATTTGAATTTTTTTTTCATTAATTCCCTTGAGATTCTTGACCTTTTGTTCTTACAGATGAATTTTGTTGTTACATTTTCTAGGTCAGCAAAATAATTTCTTGGGAATTTGATTGGTATAGCACTAAATAAATAGTGTAGTTTAGGTAGCATTGCAATCTTTATTATATTCGTTCGACCTATCCATGAGCACTTGATGTTTTTCCAATTGTTTAGATCTGATTTTATTTGTGTTGAAAGAATTTTGTAGTTTTGCTCATATAGTTCCTGACTTTCCCTTGACAGATAGATTCCCAAATATTTTATCCTATCAACAATTACTTTAAATGGAATTTCTCTTTGTATCTCTTGCTGTTGGATTTTGTTAGTGATGTATAAAAATGCTGATGATTTATGTGCATTTATTTTGTATCCTGGAATTTTGCTAATGTTGTGGATTATTTCTAATAGTTTTTTAGTTAATTCTCTGGGGTTCTCTATTCTGCATGCTTTTTTTTGTATTATTTCTTGAAATGATCTATTTTATAATTTCATGTAAAAATTATCTTCCACCACATTCATATACCTTTTTATATACTCTTTCAAATAGTTCTTAATTGTTTAAGAAGTGTTTGAAGGCACCCTTTTTTTCTCTTTCCTGCAATCTGTTTCTTTTTTCACCTTGCATCTTATTTCCACTCCACTATCTTCTTTCCTTTCATTCAGCCAGGTTCTTCCCAGAGTTAAAAAAGATTGAAATCTAGAGAGAGGATAGAATTCAAATTCTCCCCAGTACTGTCCTTCCCTTGACACAGGCCAGAATTATTGATTCTCAATAAGGAGAGAATTCCACAATAATAGGCCTTGCTACTGGGGTTACCTACTTGTATTTCATAGAGAATGAGTTTCATTTAATGCTGCCTTTCTCCATTTGCCTCCATCTTTGTATATTTTCTTTTCACTTTTATAATTACAAAAAGTAAAGAATTTCTCCCTTACTTCTTCCCCTGCTCCTTAATAGTAGGGTATTCCTGCGTTTATTATATATTCCTTTTCTTTTATCCTCAAAACAGAACCAATCCAAAACCAGAATTTCTTCCTTTTCTTATTTATTTCCCTCAATATATTTTTTGTTTCTTTTTGTCATTAAAGTTTTGAAGAGATATTCCTTTCTTCTGCATTTACTGGAATATTAGCAATACATCATCACATAGCTCTATTCGATTGTATAAATATATTAACGTTTATAATTTTTCTAGAATTGGGAGTCTGTATTTCAAATCCCACACTTATTGAAATCTCCATTTAAATTAAAGGTTCATCTCCTAGTAGGATTATAATCAGTGTTTTGGGCTAACATCCTTGCTTTTATTCTTATATCTTTTGCTTCTTTAAATAATCTCTTCTAGGGGCAGCTAGGTGGTGCAGTGGATAAAGCACCAGCCCTGAAGTCAGGATGACCTGAGTTCAAATCTGGTTTCAGACACTTAATATTCCTAGCTGTGTAATCCTGGGCAAGTCACTTAACCTCAACTGCCTCAGCAAAAAAAAAAATAAATAATCTCTTCCAAATTTTTCCTCATAGTTTACAAAATCTATTTCATGGGCATTAATTTTAGTGAGATTTTCTTTTTAAATAAAATTCACTGGGAGTGTGGTATTTATTTTGGATTTATCAGTTAATTTCTAAAAATGTATTTGCTAAGTTTTGCTTAATTTTTTCCTAATTTATCATTTGATTAGTTGGAACATTTTATATTTTGATAGATATTAAAATATTTTCTTTTTTCAACATTTTAGTTGTATTTGGCATGTATTTGTGCATAATACATTCTAAAATATTTTTCTTACCTTTCCATTGTGAACTCACTTTAATCATATTTGTATTAGCAATTTGCCTTTCTTATCCTTTTAAAAATAATTTAGTTGTTTTTCTATTTTGTTTGACATTTCTAAAGGGCAGTTCTTAGTTTTATTTTAAATTATAAAGTCTTCTAATTTTTTCTTTTCCTGAGGCAATTGTTGTTAAGTGACCTGGCAGGATCACACAGCCAGGAAGCATTAAGTTTAAAGCCAGATTTGGACTCAGGTCCTCCTGACTTCAGGGCTGGTGCTTTATTCACTGCACCACCTAGCTGTCCCTAAGTCTCTTAATTTTTAAAAGCCTTTTTATTTCTACAATTAGAGGAAATGGAACAGTGGATACATTGCTGGATCAAGAGTGATGAGGTTTTATCTTCCTGAGTTCAAATTCAGCTTCTGAATTTACTAGTTATGAGACCTTGACCAAGCCACTTAATCCTGTTTGCCTCTGTTTGTCATCTGTAAAATGACCTGGAGAAGAAAATGGCAACAGTATTTTACAGTATTTTAGCAAAGAAAATCTGAAAAGGAGTCACAAAGGGTCAGATATCACTGAAAAGAATGATGAAATACAAAAATTTCTACAATCTTTGAGGTTTCATCTTCTGTCTTAAAAAAATCATGTGAACAAAAAAAAACTTACAAAGAAGAGGGGCCTAGTACCAGACCTAAAACTTATTACTATTATTACTACTATTAAATAGCAGTCATCAAAAACATACAATACTAGCTAAGAAATAGAATATTAGATAAGTGGAATAGGATAGAAATACATGACACAATAATCAATGACTAATAATTTGGCATTTGATAAATTCCAAAACTCCAGCTTCTGGAATAAGAACTCACTATTTAACAAAAATTGATGGGAAAACTGAAAACTAATATGCCAGAAACTTGGCATAGAGCTACATCTCACACACCATATTAAAGCAAAATGGTCATATAAATTTATGTATAAAAGGTGATAATTTAAGTAAATTAGGAGAGCAAGGAGTAGTTTACATATCAGATCTTTGGAGAAGGGAGGAATTTTTGGTCAAAGAAGAACTAGAGAACATAATGAAATGCAAAATGAATCATTTTGGTTACCCTAAATTAAAAAGTTTTTTCACAAACAAAACCAATACAAGCAAGAGTAAAAGAGAAGAACAGAGCAGGGGAAAACTTTTACAGCCATTGTTTCTGATAAAGGCCTCATTTCTTATTTTTTTTAATTAAAGGTTTTATTTTCAAAATATATGCATGGATAATCTTCAGCATTCACCCATGCAAAACCTTGTATTCCAAATTTTTTCCCTCCCTTCTCACCTCCTCTCCTAGATAGTACATAATCCAATATATGTTAAACAGGTGAAATTATTCTACACATATTTTACAAGTATCTTGCTGAACAAGAAATATAAGATCAAAAAGAAAAAAATGAGAAAGAAAAAAAATACAAGCAAACATTGACAAAAAGAGTAAAAATACTATATTTTTATCCACACTCAATTCCCACAGTCTTCTCTCTGAGTGCAAATAACTTTCCTCATTACAAGATCAGTGAAACTGTCTTGAATCATCTCATTGTTGAAGAGAGCCACATCCATCAGAATGAATCATTGTATAATCTTGCTGTTTCCATGTATAATGATCTCCTGGTTCTCCTTACATCACTTAGCATCAATTCATGTAAGTCTCTATAGGCCTCTCTGAAATCATCCTACTGATCTTTTCTTGTAGAAAAATAATATTTCATAATATTCATATACCATATTTGATGGGCACCCACTCAGTTTCTATTTTCTTGCCACTACAAAAAGGGCTGTCCCAATCATTTTTGCACATGTGGATCCTTTTGACTCCTTTATGATCTCTTTGGGATATAAGCCCAATAGAAACATTACTGGATCAAAGGGTATGCACAGTATGATTACCCTTTGGGTATAGTTTCAGATTACTCTCCAGAATGGTTGGATCATTTTCACAACCTCATAACAATGTATCAGTGTCCCAGTTTTCCCACATCCCCTCCAACATTTATCAGTATCTTTTCCTGTCACTAGATTCCTTCTTTTGCATTTCTCTACTAAATGACATATTCAGAGTCTAAAACGAAGCAGAGAAGAGATGGCTTGAGGTGAGATGATAAAATTGATAAATTGTTCAACTTTGAATTTTGTACTCAAACAAATTGCTGCTTTATTTGACTCAAAGCGTGAGAAATCCTCAGAGCACCAATAGCTATATATTGTCTATTCAGCAAAGAATAACACTGGATCATATTTTCTGAATCATTTGTACCACTATTGCTCATCATCATTCTGCTTCAGGCTTAATAAGGTACCATAACTGACAGCTGGAAAAACAAATTCCTATATCAGGTAATGCTGGTATTTATTTAATGATGCAATTACTCTCTAAATCCAACATATCTTCAAGTGTACAAATCTTGATCCTCAGTTGCTAGGTTGACCTTTCTGTTATTTTAGTACATTGAAGATCTATGAATTGATCTGCGTGAATATATCTCTCATCAATGCAGATTACAGCTCCTTATTCCCTTAATACATGAGTTACTGACTTGCTGTGACTTATATTAATATCTAATATGAAGAAAGTGAAAAATTTCCATTTTGAATTCATTTATTACATAACCTTTTCTCCATTATGCTTCTGGATAGTGCTGTTTAACTGACTCTTTTTTTAAATTAAATTTTATTTACAGAACATATGGAAAATTTTTCAACATTGACCTCTGCAAAACTTTCTGTTCCAAATTTTTCTCTCCTTCCCCCCACCCCTTACCCTAGATGGCAGGTAGTCTAATACATGTTAAAATATGTGATAAATCCAATATATGCATACATATCTATACAGTTATCTTGCAGCACAAGAAAAATCGAATCTAGAAAGAAAAAAATCTGAGAAGGAAAACAAAATGCAAATAAACATCAACAGAAAGTGTTAAAATGCTATGTTGTGGCCCACACTCAGTTCCCACAGGCCTCTCTCTGAGTGTAGATGGCTTTCTTCATTACTGAACAATAGGAACTGGTTTGAATCACCTCATTGTTGAAGAAATCAGTTCATGCAAGTCGCTCCAGGCCTCTGAAATCATCTTGGTTGTCATTTGTTACAGAACTATAATATTCCATAACATTCATGTACCATAATTTATTCAGTCATTCTCCAGTTGATGGTCATCCATTCAGTTTCCAGTTTCTTGCCACTATATAAAGGGCTACCGTGATTTTAGAAATGTTATCAGTTTAGGGACAATATAAATGTCTAATATGTATCTGGGCACTTTGGTCCTATTATATAATATTGAACTAGTATGTTTAAACTCTAAATGATTTATTGCATTTACATTTGGATTAGATTGTGATGAACTCAGTTTTGTAATTTTTGTAGTAATCGTTCACACTTACTATTTATTCTGTCTCTAAGAATCATAGATTGGGAAATGACCTTCAAAGTCATCTAATAAAACTTTCACACTTTGAAGATGATGAAATTGAGAACCAAACAATTATGACATTTCAAATCACACATGAAGTAAATAATAAAACTTACATTTGAACTTTAACTAACTGAATCAAAACTATTTTTATTATTCCATGTAACTTTCTGAGTATTACCTTGCATCAACTTGAGTCTTTCCTTGATTCCTGTGAGTATTTTAAGATACAATATCATTCCATAACCTTGGAATTCAACAAGACTGGGAAGAATTAACTTCCAGGTCTAAGAAATCTGAAATGTTCAACTTTTCCCATTCCTGCTATAATATATTTTCCCAAATTATCTCACTTTACTATGTGTTCTATATTTCAACCAAAATGGAGTATTCTCTGAAGTCTGAATATGTACTGAATTTTCCTGCTTCTGTACATTATGTTTCCATTATCTGAAAATTTTCCCATTTATTTCTAGTAGACATTGCATAAAGAACACAAAGTGAAAGCAAAAAAGCTGGATACAATTAATAGCCCCACCATTAATTAGTGACTTGACATTGGACAACTCCCATATCACCTCAATCTCCATTTTATAGGTGGGGAATTTAACACGATGTTTTGTAAGTTCTCTTGCGAATTTAAAGCCTAGGATTTTATATGCTTCTATTATTTTGTCTGTCATTATGCTACCTCTTCTTAATGATCTGTTTTTGATGATTTCTCTACTAATATTGCCAGATGTAAATGTCATTACTTTCTCCTAATATTCTACAATTTTGTACTTATTTTGCACACCTATGTTACTGTATGTTGTATGAACTCATGTATTTACTTAACCACTGATTCTAGATTATAAAGCTCCAAAAGTTGATGCACCTCATGTCTTATGTTGCCCATTTTGTGGATTGCATTTTTTGAACATGGCATGATATTTCATCATATGGGGTCACTGACAAGACAGAAATGCCCTTTCAATAAATAATCTTACAGTTTACAACCTTAGAGATTTTTTTACAAAATCAAGAAAGTAAGTGATTTTCTGTGCACATGTGGCCATAATACGTCAGAAATCAGACTCGAATCCATAGTTTTTAGTGTTCAAGTGTCCTATTATGCTAAATTTCCATAGTCAATCTGTAATTTATATTTACATATATGATATATATATATGAATATATGTACATGTATTTGCTTGCATTTTTGCATACATTCTTGCACATATGTATAGACAGGTAGATAGTACAGTGGACAGCTTTGTGATGTTAGGAAGAAGAACTCAAATCACCTCAAACACTTAGTCTGAAAATGAACAATTCATTTAATCACTATATTCCTCGGTTTACTTATCTGTAAAATAAAGACAATAATTGGACCTACCTTACAGAATTATTGTAAGAATCAAATTTATAAATTTTTATCAGAATCCCTAGCACATACTAAGTATTTAATAAACACTTATTCCATGTGTTTATGTATACATACATATGTATATGTAATTGTATGTATGGTATAAGGTAGAGAATAAATTTCTTATGGAAAAATGAAGGGAATAAAATAACAAACAAAACAGATTCATTTTATTTTAATTAAACTGCACTAATATTTATAATTTAAAATAGCTTCTTAGATATTTGCACACTTGAGATTATTACTTGTAATAAAAATAAATTGAGCACATACTTTCCTGTCAAAATATCAAGCAATAGAATGAGTCTGAATATGAAAAATATTAAAGAATAATTTCATCCTCTTCTGAAAGAACTTTCAATATTTTGAATGCTTATTGAACTGTGTCATGAAAAAGAAAAAAGAAACCTCTGCATTTTAAATGGGCCCTTAGTAGTAAATTGAATATTGAATTTTCTGTGTCAGTCAGTGGAAATACACATCTAAATATCAAAGTTCATGTGCACAATAGAAAACACAATAAAAGCTTGAATATACTGAATTTATTTTGCTTGGTGTGATGATTTCATTTGCAAGTATAAATACACCAAAAGTCCTCTTTCTTCCACCTCAGTTCAGCAGAATAAAATCAGAAGGAAATTGAATCAGACAGGCCATCACAAAATACTCAAATCGACATTCTGGTGACAGCTGGGTTTGTACAATGCATCAAATCATTTTTTCCAATACTTGGCTTTCAGCCAGTCACAAAATATAGTTTCTCTAAATTTTGCTTGACTATTAATATGCAAATATTTTTATGGAAATTGAACAATTTGAGATTTTATAAAATCATTATCATCACAATTTACTATAAGACAATACTTCTATTACTTTATAAAATATTTGTGTCAGAGGGAATAATTTCTTGGACATTTTATTGTTTTATTTCATCATTATTGTGATCAGAAAAACAAAGAACTCTGTGAAATCTGGAACTACTTCTTTTGTTACTTCATCCTTAGTTCCTTCATATATAAAATAAACAACTTGAAACAGTTAATCTCAATGGCCCCTTCTGTATCTAAAATTTTGTGATTTGCTCTATCATTTCTGATTTTAAAAGTCTAGTGGTATTTTTCTTTTAAATGAAACAAAACCAAATCAAAATAGCTCTCTCTAAGGTGGCACTTAATATATGCAGCAATTTTCTTGATAATACATGTGCTTCAAGACAGTAGTATTTTCCCCATTAAGTTGTTATAGTAAAACATAAAATAATTACATGTCTAAATTTCATGTAAATAAATAAATGAATTATTGGGAAAATATTTGAGTACTTAATATGTTCCAAACACTGTTTTATACACTGTGTAGAAAAACATAAACAACAAGATAATTTGTATCCTCAAGATGACTGCATTCTAATAAGGGTGAGAACCGAAGTGTCAGGAAGGAACAATTTGATCGAGAAATCTGTAGGGATGATGATGAGATTCAGGAGAGAAAACTATAAAGTGATTGACCATTATGATTGATTATGATTAACCATTGTACAGGACTTCTCCATTCCTTTTTGGTACATCTTAGAAATGACCTGAAAATAAGTAGGGAGTAAAATTTAGCTTGGGGAAAACCTTCCTGACATAGTCTTCTGGTAGGAATATTACCACCCAGGACAGTGGAGGCTGGGTGTAGGCATTTCTTCATGCCAAGAAGGTTCTTATCAAAGAGATGACTAGAAAGTAAATAGGAAGTAATTACAAAACTGAATACTTAAAATGACAATCAAATTCTAGGAACAATTTTCATCCGCTAAAAAAAGTTAAACTTATAATAATGTTGATATTTAAATTTGAGAGAAAAAGACAAGAACTTAATGTAGTAAAAATAGATGCGTTGGAAAATTAGAACTACTTTGAATATTTTAGCAATTCTTTTTTGATCTATTTTCCTTTCTGAATAATGTATTTGTAATTTTCCAGATCTTTTGGATGAAGAATTCTACATATAATTCTTCTTAATTCTTAGTGAAATATATATTTTCAATAAAATTAAGTATAATGATTGCCACTTTATATGGAGCTAATTTGATTAGGTTTGGTTTCAATGTATGACATAAACATCCTCAGAATTTTTAAGATAAGTAATAATAAAACAAACCACAGCATTTTAGCTTGAAAAAGGGTTTTAGAAAAGAACTTTTTCCAAATTGTTCATTTTCCATAAGGCTACCAAACATGGAGTAGTAAAATATTTTTTCCAAGTTCACATAGAGTCCCCTTTTTAAAAAAAGTATTTTATTCCCCCCGGTTCCTTGTAAAAACATTTTTGTTTTGTATATACATTCATTGTTTGCATATGTCCATCTATATCATCTTGGGAGAAAATAATCAGAACAAAAGAGAAAAAAACACACAAAAAGGTGAAAATAGTATGTATTAATCTACATCCAGTCTCCATAGATCACTCTTTGGATGTGGATGCCATTTTCCATCCAAACTTTATTGGGATTGTGTTAGAATCACTGAGATGAACCAATTCTATCATAGTTGATCACTGCACAATCCTGGTGTTGTTGTTTACAATGTTTTCCTGGTTCTGCTTGCTTCACTCAGCATCTGTTCGTGTAGATCTTTTCAGGCCTTTCTAAACTCAGTCTGTTCATCATTTTTGTAGAGCAATAACATTCCATTACTTGCATATACCATAACTTAGTCAGCCATTCCTGACCTATTCAATTACAATTCCTTGCCACCACAAAAAAAGCTGCTACAAACATTTTTGCACATATGCATCCTTTTCCCTCTTTTATGATTTCTTTTTTTTAATAAAGCTTTTTATTTGCAAAACATATGAGTGACCTTTCAACATTGACCTTTGCAAAAAAAAACTTTTTTTTCCCAAGCTTTTCCTTTCCCTCCCCTGCCCCCCACCCCTAGATGACAGGTAATCTAATACATGCTAGATAGGATAAATTATATGACAAGTACAATACACGTATACATATCTATACAGTTATCTTACTGCACAAGAAACATCAGATCTAGAAAGATAAGAAGAAAAAAAAAAAAAAAAAAAAACAACCTAAGAAGGAAAACAGAATGCATGGAAATATTCACAGAAAGCGTTAAAATGCTGTGTTGTGGTTCACTCTCAGTTCCCACAGGCCTCTCTCTGGATGTATATGACTATCTTCATCGCAGCACAACTGGTTTGAATCACATCATTGTTGAAGAGAACCATGTCCATCAAAATTGATCATCGTATAGTCTTGTTGCTGTGTATAATGTTCTCCTGGTTCTGCTGATTTCACTCAGCATCAGTTCATGCAAGTCTCTCCAATCCTCTCTGAAATCCTCCTGTTGGTCATTTCTTACAGAACAATAATATTCCATAACATTCATATACCATAATTTATTCAGCCATTCTCCAATTGATGGGCATCTTTTCAATTTCCAGTTTCTTGCCACTACAAAAAGGGCTGCCACAAACATTTTTGCACATGTGGGTCCCTTTCCCTCCTTAAAAATCTCTTTGGGATATAGGCCCAGCAGAAACACTGCTGGGTCAATGGGTATGCACTGTTTGATAACTCTTTGAGCATAGCTCCAAATTGCTCTCCAGAATGGTTGGATCCGTTCACAGTTCCACCAACAATGTATCAGTGTCCCAGTTTTCCCACATCCCCTCCAACAGCTATCATTATCATTTCCTGTCATTTTAGCCAATCTGACAGGTGTGTAGTGGTATCTCAGAGTTGTCTTAATTTGCATTTCTCTGATCAATAGTGACTTGGAGCACCTTTTCATGTGACCGGAAATAGTTTCAATTTCTTCGTCTGAAAATTGTCTGTTCATATCTTTTGACCATTTGTCAATTGGAGAATGGCTTGAATTCTTATATATTTGAGTCAATTCTCTATATATTTTAGAAATGAGGCCTTTATCAGAACCTTTGGATGTAAAAATATTTTCCCAGTTTACTGCTACCCTTCTAATCTTGTCTGCATTCATTTTGTTTGTACAAAAACTTTTCAACTTGATATAGTCAAACTTATCTATTTTGTGATTAATGATGACCTCTAGTTCTTCTTTGGTCACAAATTCCTTCCCCCTCCACAGGTCTGAGAGGTAAACCATCCTACATTGTTCTAATTTGTTTATAATATCATTCTTTATGCCTAGATCATGAATCCATTTTGACCTTATCTTGGTATATGGTGTTAGGTGTGGGTCAATGCCTAATTTCTTCCAGACTAGTTTCCAATTATCCCAGCAGTTTTTGTCAAATAGTGAGTTTTTATCCCAAAAACTGGGGTCTTTGGGTTTATCAAATACTAGATTACAATTGTCATTGAGTATTTTGTTCTGTGAACCTAACCTATTCCACTGATCCACTACTCTATTTCTTATCCAGTACCAAATGGTTTTGGTGACCACTGCTTTATAATATAGTTTTAGATCTGGTGCAGCTAGGCCACCCTCATTTGCATTTTTTTTCATTAATTCCCTTGAAATTCTTGACCTTAAGATGCTGTGTAATGGCAGCTAGGTCCGATGCTCATCAGGGGTTCAGTGGTTCACAATCTGTCCCCCTCAAAAGGCAGACCCTCCAAACCACCTGCCCACAATCACTGACAAATTGTTCCAAGAGGCTCGCAGAAGACTCCCAGGTGTGTGAAAAGCACAACGCTCCCACTCCTGTTCTGACTCCTGTTCCAGCTCCCTGCTCCAGCTCCCTGCCCCGGTCTCCCTGTGCTGCAGTCTGGGTTCAGTAGGCCACCCCCTGCCCCATTAAAACAGACCTGTTTTGAGGTTCTTCCAGAGTATCTTCTTCTAGAATCGTGTTGTTCTCCAGATATTGTGGATTTTTTTGCTTCAGAATCAGTCTAGAGGCTTCATATTTTGTTGGTTTGAGGGGAGGTTAGAGGAGGTTACAGAGAATACTGTCTGTTCTCCGCCACCATGGCTGCACCCCCGGAAGGAACCAGAAGACAATGTTTCTTCTTTTATGATTTCTTTGGGATGTAGACCCAGTTGTGACAGTGGTGCATCAAATGGTGTACAGAGTTTCATAGTCTTTTGGGCATAGTTCCAAATTGCTCTCCAGAATATCTGGATCAATTCCCTTATTTGTTTTAATGACAGAAAGATGACCAAAGCAAACTGATAAAAAATTCTAAACAATTGAATAAGTTTTTTGGGAATCTTTTTATTTCTTTTTGCATGTTAAGTTAATTAAAAACCTTACAACTCAAGTTCTTTAATATTTACTTCCTCATACTGTGATCATTCTAGTGTGAATAGAAAGCAATTGAGCTGACTTCACAGGCCAAGTAAATTTGCTTCATTGCTATCTTGTCTATAGTGTAGATATGGGGTCAGGAAGTGAGCTGGGTTCAAGTACTGTCTATGGTACTCATTAGCTGTGTCATTAAGTCTCTCAGTATTTTGGATAATCTTTATTTGCATGGCTATATGAAGTTCCCACATCGGGAGTTCCCTACTTTGATAAAAATCATATGTCAGGATCAAGAAAAATTCAACAAAATATGCCTTCACAAACAGAAAGTGAAAGCACTTATCTTCTTGAAAGTGTTTGGACAAGTTAAGATCAATTCCTGATGATAAGAGGAAGCATTTTATATGTTAACTATCCTGGTAAATATATGACAAGGTCTGAGTGCACCTAGCATTGGGAAATTGGGGTGTGTGAGATTTAGAAATGCCAAGAACTGGTTACACAACAAAAAGCAAAACTGGTCTGTGTCTTCAAGATGAACTGTCACTAATGAACTTTCTCTGTAATTAAGTGTCTGAGATGGGATTTGAAATCAGGTTTTCTTTATTCTAGGGTCTGTACTCTAGCCACCATGCTGCACAGAAACCTAGAAAACTATAAAAAAGATATTTCAGAAATCTATTTTTCTATTTACTTTTATTTAATATTTTTTTCTTTTACCCCTTCCTAGTTGTTTTACTTTTATAATCCTGTTTTTTTTAATTCCTAATTTTTACAAAGAGATGGAGGTTCCCCAGCAAAGTCAGTAAGTGACCTTTATAAATCAAGTGGGAAGCATTGTAGACACATTTCTAATATGGGTTTGAAATTACATTTGACTCTATAGCTTGTGGCTCCAAAGCTATCATTATACCTATTATGTCAAGTTAGCATTCTCCCTCTCCCTCTCCTCTCCCTGTCCCTGTCCCCCTGTCCTCTCCTTGTTTTTCTCTCTCTCTCTCCTCATTCTCTCTCCCTCTCTCTCTCTCTCCCTCTCCCTCTCCCTCTTTCTCTCCCTCTCTCTCTCTCTCTCTCTGTCTCTC
>JAJPUD010009108.1:25876-41524 GCA_023553655.1 Myrmecobius fasciatus | reverse complement strand
TCTCTCTCCCTCTTTCTCTCCCTCTCTCTCTCTCTCTCTCTCTCTCTCTCTCTCTCTCTCTCTCTCTCTCTCTCTCACTCTCTCTCTCTCTGTCTCTCTCTCTCTTTCTCTCTGTCTCTGTCGGCCTCTGTTGCTGACTCTGAATCTATCTGTCTCTCTGACTGTCTGTCTTCCTTTCTCTGTCTCTGTGTGTCTCTATCTCTGTCTGTTTCTTTCTTTGCCTCTGTCTCTCTGACTGTCTGAATCTGTGTCTGTATCTGTCTCTGTCTGTTGGTGTCTCTCTCATACACACACACAGGCACGCACGCACACACGCACACACACACACACACACACACACACACACACACACACACCCCATAGATGCCTATTCATCTATCTATGAAGCTAGATGATTAGAGAATAGAATACTGGTGATGGGATCAGGAATATGTGAGGATCAAAGGAGATGTTTATGAAGTACTTAGCATGCTGCCTATTCACCTAAAAAGTTCTTTAAATGTTAATTACTTTTGTTACTATTATAAAATATCTGTAGCTGACCTACACATGTTCTTTTTCCTAAGCTTATTTTAGTCACATTTAGTCACATTATTGGGGAGGGAAATGTGGTTATTCTACCAACAGTGAAGGGAAATAAGTAAAATATTTCGTTCTTCCTTTCAGGCAATGATCACAGTTTCTGGCTAATAGATAGAGGAGAGAAATTCCTTCTATAACTTTAAAATGAATGAGCTATGTTTGTTTATTTTGTACTTTGTTAATAATTCCATAATCAACCCTTCCCTTCTGCTCAGCAAAGGGAAGAAATAATTCTATGTGGATCTGTGACCAATAGCTTCTGGCAATGTGAGCTTATTGATTATTGTGACTGATCTTTGCTGATGTCTTCAAGTCTGACTATCCAGAAAGAGAAAGAGGGGGTGAAGATATAGTACCCATCCCAAAAGGAAAGAAATCTTCAAAATATGATTTATACATAAGCTTCCCCCAAGAAAATCCTGGAATAGTTAAAAAAAAGGATTTTAAAGGTCTAATAAGAGAGGTAGATGGAAAATTGGTAAAAGAAATTAAAATGATGTGAGAATATAATGAAAAGAAAGTCAACAATTGTGTTAAAGGGGAACAAAATATATTGAAGAAAATAATGCTTTGCACCATCTAGCTGCTTCCCTTTATTTCTTTAAAGGGCATTTTGTAATTGGATCTCTAAAGGTCTTTAGTGAGTTTGGAGTAGATTGAATTAGAGGTTACAGGGCAAAAGGGAAAGCCCTATCTTGAGCCTTCTTCTGGTGGACAGAGATGGGCACAGTCTAAATAGATTATATTCCTGTCCATTTCTGGTTTAGGAGAGAGAATAAGTTCAGTTCCTAGTTATTTATCATTGCATTCTACATCAACATTAGAATTACATCATTATTTATAAAGTCAAAGATATTTTCACCCTGAAATACCCAGATGGTTGAGATTACAAGATTTGAAGAGGCAAGATTATTTTAGATAATAGTTTCCAGTTTCTACTTCATTAATTCCATGCATATGAAGCCTGAATGTAAATAAAATTTATATACTTTCACCCAGACAATATTCCAGAAGTATTTAATTTTCATTAGAATCTTCATAGGTATCACTAATCATCATGATACATGATTAATATCTTTGCTACTGTGGAGGCAGAAACTAGTACATCACTTGAACTCTGATGTTCTGAACTTCAGTAATTTCAAATTGATAAGATATGTGAACTAAATTAACCACCACTATGGTCAGCCATTTAAAGTAGATGGCTACCACACGGCTTAAGGAGGGAAAATTGTTCTAGGTCAAGAAATGAATCTAATCTCGAGACAAGAGAGCAGAGTAACATGAACTTATTTGAACTCTCCCACATTTCTCTCCAAACAATTTTAAAATAATGCTTTAAATAAAATTCTGGAGCAGCAGAACAAACAAAAGGTCAGGGCAAAACAATTTTCTAGCATAAGACAATTTAGGAGGTAATCAGAAAAGATCTGTCTTACCAGGGCAGTCCAGGATCACAAGGCAAAAAGCAAAGTCTGCATCTCAAGGACCACTGCATCAGCAGAGCAGCAGCATCCAAAGGTCTCAACCCATAGATATAAAATCAAACAAGTGGTTAAGAAGGAGATTGCCACAGACTATTTGCTGGCACTAGGCATAGGGTCCTGTGAATTGTCCATACACAGTTTTGCTGAGAAGTCCTAGAGCAAACAGGAATAGTAGCACACTGGGGCTAGAAGGTTCAAAAATGTTCCAGATTGGGACAAATTGTTTGTGGGGGATCAAGGGCCAGAATACAGGCAAGCAGAGCAATGAGTACAACTCTTCTTGGAAAATTGAAAACTTTCAAATCCCAGAACTACCTCTAAAAACAATGGCACACAAACCAACATACACCCCTCACACACACAGTTCTGAAACTTGGGGGGGAAAGAAAAATTAGGCTGGAAAATGAGCAAGCATGCAAGCAAGCAAAAGTAACATCTAACCATGGAAAGATTTTATGGAAATAGGGAAGAAAAGACAAAAATCCAGAAGAAATCAATGAAATAGAAGTAGCTGTATGCAAAGTCTCAAAAAATGTGAATTGGACATAAGCCTCCTTCCTTCCCCTCCCCCCCTTAAAAATGTTGAAAGAGTTCAAAAAGGATTAAAAAAAATGAATAGCAGTAGATGGAAAATTGGTGATGGAAATTAAAATGATGAAAGAAAATTATGGAAAAAAGTCAACACTTTACTTAAGGACAAACAAAATATATTGAAGACAATGATTCCTTGCTCTGTGCACTGCACCATATAACTGCTCTGTCCCTCTTTATTTCTTTAAAGGACATTTTGTACTTGTATCTCTAAAGGTCTTGAGTGGGTTTGGAGTACACTGATTTCCAGATATTTTATACATTCTGTAGTTACTTTGTTTTTAATTATATTTTTATTTCAATAAAATTTCCCAATTAGTTACTTTAAAAATCAAAATTAATTTTTAAATTTTAAGTTCCAAATTTCTTCTCCAAACTCCTTCCCTACCGGATTAAGCCAAACAAATTTGAAATCATACAAAATATTTCCACATTGACATGTTGGAGGGAATAAAAAGCAAGAATAATAAAGTGGGAGGAGAAGAAAAAGAAGAAGAAAGAAGTTAAAATTTTCTTTAAAAAAATATAGAATTGGCCATATGATAAAAGAGGCAAAAAGTTCAATAAAGAATTCCTTGAAAAGCAAGTGTGAACTAATGGGAAAATGAGTTACAAAACGTCATTGAAGAAAATAACTCCTATTTGCATGGACTGATGCTGAGCGAAATGAGCAGAACCAGGAGATCATTATACACAGCAACAACAAGACTATATGATGATCAATTCTGATGGACATGGCTCTCTTCAACAATGAAATGTTTCAAACCGGTTCCAATTATTCAGTGAAGAAAGCCATATACATCCGGAGAGAGGGATGTGAATTGTGGACCACAACATAACATTTTCATGCTCTCTATCGATATTTGCTTGCATTGTATTTCCCTTCTCTGATTTTTTTTCTTGTAGATACGATTTTTCTTGCACAACAATAATAAGTGTGGAAATATGTATACATATATTAGATTTGTCAAGTATTTTAACATAATTAACTTGTAGTGGATTTCCTGCCATCTAGGGGAGAGGTGGGGACTGGGGGGGGGAATTTGTAACAGAAAGCTTTGTAAGGATCAATGTTGAAGAATTATCCATACATATGTTTTCCAAATAAAAATATTTAATAAAAAAAGAAAATAACGCCTGAAAAATTAGAACCAAATGACTCCAAGAGACATTAAGACACAATAAAACAAAAACAAAAGAATGCAAAAAATGGTAGGGAATTTGAATTATCTAATTGGAAAATCAAGTGACCTGAAAATAGATTAAAGAGAGAGAATTTAAGAATTAATGGACTAAATGAAAGCATTTATCAAATTATATTCAAGAAATTACCAATAATATTTACCTTGATATACTGGAAACAAGGATTAAAATATAAATATAAACATAATACAAATACATATAATAAATATTATACAATATATATAATGTAATATATATAAAATAGAATATTTATCACTTGAAAGAGATCTCAAAATGAAAACTCCCAAGAATATTATGCAAATTTCAGATCAAGGAAAATATATTGCAAGCAGGTGGAAAGTAATATTTCAAATGTGGAACCAGACAGAAAGTCTAGTACCTTCTACAGTAAAGGATAGAAGGCAATAGAACATGATATTCTGGAAGTTAAAGGAAACAGCATTACTATCAAGCATAACTTATCAGCAAAACTAAGTATAATCTTTCAGGGAGAAAAATAGATTATCTAATGAAACAGAAGACTTTCAAGCATTCCTGATGAAAAGCCCAGAACTGATTAGAGAATTTGACTTTCAAATACAAGACCCAAGAGAGGTATATAAACCTGGACAAGAAAAAAGAAATCACAAGGAAATCAGTAAGGTGAAATTGTTCATATTCCTATATGGGAAGATAAGTTGTGTAACTTCTATAAAACATTTTTATTATTACAGAAAGCTTATACATAATCAGAGGACATAAGTGTGAATTGATTATGATGGAATGTTTTATAATATAAAAATAAAGAATGAAAAAGAGAAATGCACCAGAAGAATAAAGGGGATTGGTGGATGAATTATCTCACATAAGAGAAAAATAAAAGGAAAATATTTTACAGTAAAAGGAAAGATAGGACAAGACTTGAAATTCATTCTCATCAGTATTGACTCGGAGGGATGCCATTCATTTGGGCAAAGAAATTTGCTTTACCCAACAAGGTTAAAGGGGAAGGCATAAGAGAAGGCAGATGATGGAAAGGAAGACAAATTAAGGGAGTTAGTAGTCAGAAGCAAAACACACTTTCAGTGGGCAGAATTCAAAGAGAGAAAGGGATTTACAAATGGAAGAATATAGGATGAAGTAAATATGAATATGTGAATATGAATGGAAATAACTTAAACAGCAAACAAAAAAAGAAAATTGTATGAAAATCCTAAATCCAGTTATATGCTGTTTAGAAGAAACATATTTTAAACAGAGATTCACATAGAATAAAATATAAGGGACTAGAGCAGAATGTATTATATACTTCAGCTGAAGTGAAGGAAAAATAGTCTAAGCAAGTTTCTAAGTTAATCAACAGTGGAATAGGACCTGTGAGTAGTGGCTACATTTCTAGTCTGTGCAAGATAAGAAGACCCAGACTCAAAACAACAACAGCAGCAAATAGATATAAAGATATGTAAAGATACACACACAATGACCTGGAGAAACAGTGACTATCTGTTTCATTAAGTCATTATCTAGAAATATTTTTAAATGATTTCTAGCTGAAATCGAAACAATGAATTATTTTTAGGCAGGTGAAAAGTCTCTATCTTGGGTATCGGAAGAATTATATTTGAATATTGGCGCTAATTTAAATTTTCACACAAAGCATTGTGAATTTGATCAAACTACTTCATTTCTAAGAAATTCGTGACTTCCACAGCCTCTTTTGGTTCTAAATCCTTTTCTATTTGTACTTTAATGGTGTAATATTCCACATAAAGTGTGTGGGATAAAAATGCAAACCCCGACTCAAAATCATTACTCAGAGATCTCTCAAAGTGAAGATTAGAAGTTTATTAGAATCTTGCAAAATTCTGGACTATCATTCTCCTCCAGGGTAAGCCAGGGAGGAGAATGAGGTCTGTGTTTCTAACTTGAACAGATCTTTTATAGATAGTCACAGGTACCCAGGACTCACCAATCTCCAGAACAAGATATTTACAAGTTACTTATCACAGATATTAACCAGATCTCTTGCAAATAGGATTCCCAGTGGAAAGTCCAATTTGCCTTTGATATTCTAAAAAGCTATACTTAATCCCTTCCTGCAGTGTTCTAGTTAGTGATTCCCAATGAAAAACCACACCAGTCTCAGTCATTATTCTGAGAAGTCCTCAGTTTCCCATTTCATTCAAGAGGAAAGTAGTATATATATATATATATATATATATGTATGTATATATGTATATATATACTTATATATATGTGTGTGTAATATAAATATAATATAAATTACATAATAAATCATTATAAGTGTAAAACTAAATGTTTTATATATATATATGTTTAGTGTTATTATATATATACATACATATATACATGTAGAATAAATATAATGTAAATTACAAAATAAATCATTATAAATATAAAACTAAATGTTATATATATATGTTTAGTTTTATTATATATCTTTATATGAATTCATACATATACATAGAGAGAGAGATATGCTATTAATTTATAAAATCTTGAGACCTAGTGCCAAGATAGGGGAGAAAGGAAGGAACTCTCTGAAACTCTCCACAATTCCCCTACACACAGTAGAAAAATCACATCAGAATTGATTTAGGAGCAGGGAAACAGCTTGTCAGCATGGCAAGAATGGTCTGTCTCATTGAGGTGGCAAAGAAGTGAGTGAGCTCCAAGAGCAGCAGCAGCAGACAGCCTTAAGCAAAAAGTCTATAGCAAATCCTCAAGCCTAGAGCGTTCACCAGCAAAACCTCATCTCCCTACAAACCAGAAATTCCCTAGGCAAGTGAGCAGCCGGTGCAGTTCAACAAGTGATTTAATCCCTAGCAGAAGCCAAGAGAGAAGCTCTGACACAGTGGTAGTGGTGGCAGTTTCCTGAAGTCTCAGCCTAATAGTTTCAGTGCAGAAAACAGTGCTTGTGGTCATATTCCTAGAAGGAGCTCTGAAACCCCTAAAGCTTGGGACAATGCAGCCTCCACCCGGGAAAGAGAGCCCTACTTTAACAAAGAATTAAAAACCAAGTATTATGCTAGGAAAATGAGTAGACAACAGAAAAAAGTTTCTGATCATAGAAAGTTATTATAGCAACAAGGATTATCAAAACATATTCAGAAGATAACAAAATCAAAACTCCTACATACAAAGCCTTCAATAAAAATAAGAATTGGTTTCAGACTATAAAAAAGCTCAAAAGGGATTTTGAAAATCAAATGTGACAGAGAAAAAAGTGGGAAAAGAATTCAGAGTGGTACAAAAGAAAACCCAAAAAGGTATTGAGGAGAAGAATGTCTCAAAAAGCAAAATTGGCCAATTGGGAAAACAGGTACAAAAGATCACTAAGAAAAATAATTCCTTAAAAAATGGAATTGAGCCAGTGAAGCTAATGACTTTATGAGAAATCAAGATACAATAAGCAAAACAAAAAAAAAATGAAAACAATAGAAAAAAGTGAAATATCTCATTGGAAAAACAACTGCCCTGGAAAACAGATCCAGGAGAGATAATTTAAAAATTATGTGTATATCTGAAAGTCATGATTCCAAAAAAAAAAGCCTGGACATCATCTTTCAAGAAATTATCAAGGAAAACTGTCCTGATATTCTAGAACCTAATGGTAAAAAAGAAATTGAAAGAATCTACTGATCACGTCTTGAAAGAGATTCCAAAATGAAAATTCTCAGGATTATACCCAAATTCCAGAATTCCTAGTCAAATGGAAAATATTACAAACAGTAAGAAAAAAGCAATTCAAAGATATAGAAAACCACAATCAGGACAATACAAGATTTAACAGCTTCTATATTAAAGAATCAGAGACCTTGGAATAGTATATTCAGGAGAACAATGGAGCTAGGATTTATTATTATTATTATTAAAGTTTTTTTTTTCAAAACATATGCATGGATAATTTTTCAACATTAACCCTTGCAAAACTTTTGCGTTGATTTTCCCCCAACCTTCCTCCAACCCCCTCCCCTAGATGGCAAGTAGTCCAATATATGTTAAACATGGTAAAAAATATATGTTAAATCCAATATATGCATATATATATATATATATATATATGTATTTACAATTATTTTGCTGCACAAGAAAAATCATATCAAAAAAGGAAAAAATGAAAAAAAAAAGAAAATGCAAGCAAATAGCAACAAAAAGAGTGAAAATGCTATATTATGATCCATACTCAGTTTCCACAGTTCTCTCTCTGGGTATAGATGGCTGATTGAAGATCATTGGAATTGACCTGAATCATCAGTATTGATTATCATATAATCTTTTGTTGCTGTGTATTCCTGCTTCTGCTCATTTCACTTCGCATTGGTTCATGTAAGTCTCTCCAGGCCTCTCTGACGATCATTTCTCATAGAACAATAATATTCCACAACATTCATATGCCACAATTTGTTCAGCCATTCTCCAACTGATGGGCATCCATTCAGTTTCCAGTTTCTTGCCACTACAAAAAGGGCTGCCACAAACATTTTTGCATATGTGGGGCCCTTTCCTTCCTTTAAGATCTCTTCGGGATATAAGCCTCATAGAAACACTGCTGGATCAAACAAAGGTTATGCACATTTTGATAGCCCTTTGGGCACAGTTCCATAATGGAGTTAGGATTACAACCAAACATAACCTACCTAGCAAAAGTGTGTATAATCCTTCAGGGGAAAAGATGATTACTCAATGAAATAAAGCATTTTAAAGCATTCATGATGAAAAAACCAAAGCTGAATGGAAGATCTGATTTTCAAATACAGGACTCAGGAGAAACATAAAAAGGTAATAAGGAAATGAATATCATAAGGGATTTAAGAAGATTTATCTGTTTTTATTCCTGTATGGGAGTATACTTGTTACTCATTAGAACTTTCTCGTTATTATGACAATTGGACAGAATATATATAAACAAGGTACAGCTGTGAGTTGAATATGAAGGGATAATATCTTTAAGAACTGAAATTAAGAGGTAAAAGAAGAATTACTGGGAGAAAGGGAAAGAGAAAATTGGAATAGTTTTAATTATCTGCCATAAAAAGAGGCAAGCAAAAGCTTTTACAGTGGAGATGAAGAGGGGGAGGAAAGGATGAATGAGTGACTTGTATTCTCATCAGAACTGGCTTAAAGAGGAAATAGCATACACACACAATATGATATAGAAATCTATCTTATCCTGAAGGAAAGTAAACAGGAAGTAGGGAGGCTAATACAAAAGGGGACATATTGGGGAAGAGATTGGTCAGCAGCAAAACACTTGAAGAGGCTCTGTGTAAAAAAGAGAGAATAGAATAAATGAGGGAAATATAGTTAGCAATAGGAATAGTAAAAAGAATTTTGAAGTACATTTCTTTGATAAGTCCTCATTTCTCAAACATAGAGAAAAGTGAGTCAAATTTATTTAAAAAATAAGATCTGTGCCTCAATTGACAAATGATGAAAAGATATGATCTCTATTCAAAGATCTTTAAATTCCTGCATACACTTAGACTTTGCATTACCATTACTAGACACGATTCCCAAAAGAGATTTTTTTTAAAAGGAAAAGGACCTATATGTACACAAATGTTATAGCTGCTCTCTTCTCAGGGCAAAATATTGGAAATTGAGGGGATGGCCATTAATTAGGGAATGGTTGAATAAATTATGGTATGTGATTATGTTGGAATATTATTTTTCTTTTGGAAATGATGAGCAGAATGCTTTTAGTAAAACAGGAAAGCTCTCCATGAACTCATACAAAGAGAAATATACTTAATACAAAATAATAGCAATGTTCTAAGATGATCAGCTATAAATTATTTTGGTATTGTTAGCAGACAATGATCCATAGCAACTCTGAAGAACTTAAAACGTTGAAAAATCCTATCCATATCCAGAAAAGGATGGGATTGTCAGATTAAAATATATTCTCTCTCTTTCTTTAATATTTTTTAAACTTTATATTTCATGAAAGTTTTTGCTTATTTGTTTTTAGGATAGGAGAACATTGTTTTCTTTCACAACATGACTTTTGTGGACATGTTGTACATGAATTCACATGTGATTTCTTATTGGGAATTGGAGGTGAGGCAAAGAAAGAGAATCTGCAACTTGAATTTAAAGAAATATTTAAAATTGTTTTAAATATAACCAGGTTAAATATTAAATAAATAAATTGAATAAGAAATAAAGATGAGCTGGCTTTTGCCCATCAAAAACAAACAAATAAAATAAAAGGATCTTGACTGTAGAAATTTAATATGATGGTAGGGAGGATCAAGGAATAAAATTTAAAAAGGCCAGTAATGTCAAAATGACTCCATACGAAGCCTTAAAGAAAAATATAATTTTGTTTCAGGCACAAAAAGAAGTCTTAGAAGAGCTTAAAAATTTTTAAATAGCAAATTATGGAAATAGAAGAAATTTGGGAAAAGTGAGAGAAATAGAAGAGAATTAAGAAAAAAATGTCAATATGTAATAAAAGACATACAAAACGTATTTTTTGTAATTCATTGTCATTAATACAATTATTTTTGTAATTTATTGTAATTATTACTCCCTAAAAAAAGATTAGCAAAATATAAATGTTAGTACAAAAGCTCACTGAAGAAAATAACTTCTTAAAAATTAAAACTGAATAAGTTGAAATTAATGACTATAACATGTAAAGAAAAATTATATTAAAGCAGTTTTATAACAGAAAAAAAAATGCGAAATTTCTTGTTGGAGAAAGAAGTGACTCAGGAAAGAGATCTAGGGGAGATGCAATAATCATCATTGGATTACATGAAAGCAATAATAAAAATAAAGATCTTTACAACACATTAAAAGACATCAAATAATCATCAAAAAAAACACATCAAATAATACTTCAATGATATATTAGAGCCACGAGCCAAAAAAGAAATTGAAAGAATCCACTCATCACTATCTGAAAGAAATCTCAAAATAAAAACCCCAAAAACATCCTGACCAAAACACAGATTTCAAAGATAGAGAAAAAATACTGAAAGCAGCAAAAAAAGAAACAATTCAAATATTGTGGGGATACAGTCAAGATTATACAAGATTGACTGCTTCCACATTAAAAACTGGAGAACATTCTTTAATATACTGAAATGCAAAGGATTTGGGATTCCATCTGTGAAATACATAACTAGCAAAATTGAATATAAATTGTCAGAAGGAAATATATATTTAATGAAGTAGAGAACTTTCAATCATTTCTAATTAAGTGACCAAAGAATAATAATTTTTTACCTCCAAATATAAGACTCTGGGGAAATATGAAAAAGTTACAAAAAGAAGCAAGAAAGGGAAAACAAAAAATTCAAAAAGATTAGCTGTTTATATCTCTATATGACAAGATAATATTTGTAACTCTTTGTGTGACCATATGGACACACAAGCAAATTCTATCCAACATTTAAAGAATAATTAGTCCTACTACAACAGAAAGTTGGTAAACAAAATAGGCAAAGAAGGAATCCTACAAAATTTATTTTACTACACAAATATGGTGCTAACATACAAATCAGAAAGAGCCAGAAAAGAGAAAGAAAATTACAGAACAATTTCCATACTGAATATTAGTGCAAAAAATTAAATAAAATGCTAGAAAAGAGAATAAATACATCATAAGGATCATATGCTGCAATAGATGGGATTTATATTGAGGATTCAGGATAGGTTCACTATTAAGAAAACTAGTAGTATGATTGATCCTATCAATAACAAAATCAAGAGAAATAATATGATTATCTCAATAGATGCAGAAAAAGCCATTCACAAAACATAGCACTTATTCTTGTTAAAAACACTTGTGAACATAGGAATAAATGGAGTTTACCTTAAAATGAGAAATAATATTTATCTAAAATCATCAGCAAGCATTTTGTGTAATAAGCATAAGCTAGATTCAGTAAGATCAGGAGTTAAGTAAGGATACCCAACATCAACTCTATTATTTAATATTGTAGTTACAACAATAAGAAAGATAAAAAAAGCATCACAATAATCAATGAGGAAACAAAAGTATCACTATTTGCAAATGCTATATTATTATATTTAGAAAATTCTACAGAATCAACTAAAAAGCTACTTGAAATTAACTTTTGCAAAGTGGCTCTGTAGAAAATAAGCCTACATAATTATTGGCATGTCTGTGTATTTCCCAAAAAGTCCAGCAAGAAATAGAAAGAGAAATTTCATTTGAAATAACTGAAAATTATATAAAATACCTGGGAGTCTACCTACCAAGACAAACACAAGAATATAGCTTCATTGAAGCTCCATTGCTCCTTGAAAGATGATACTGAATCTTATTGGGTATTTAATTCTTGGCTATAACCCTAGGTCATTTGCCTTTTGAAATATGGTATTCCAGGTCTTCTGTGGAAGACTTTTATTGTAGAAGCTGCCAGTTCCTGGGTAATCCTGACTGTTGCTCCTTGATATTTGAATTGTTTTCGTCTGGCCGCTTGCAGTATATTTACCTTGAGATTATAGTTTTGGAGTTTTGCAACAATATTCCTTGGGGTTTTCCTTGTGGGATCTCTTTTTGAGGGTAATCAATGGCTTTTTTCAATCAGTATTCTCCATCCTTTTGTCTAGACGATTGGGACAATTTTCCTACATGATCTTTTGTAGAATACCATCCAGGATCTTTTTTGGTCATGGCCTTCAGGTGGACAAATAATTTTAGAATAGTCTGTTCTGGATCTATTTTATAGGTTGGCTGTTTTTCCAATGAGGTATTTCACATTTTCTTACATTTGTTCATCCTTTTCAGTTTCTTTTATTGACTCTTGCTGTATCACAAAGTCATTACCTTCCATTTGCTCTGTTCTGAATGAATTTCTTCTAGCTTTTGTATTTATTTTTCCATTTAGTTAATTCTACTAATTTTTCCATTTAGTTAATTCTATCATTTAAAGAGTTGTTTCCTTCATTTTTTTTCTTTCTTTTTCCAAGCTGTTAACTCTCTTGTGCATACCTCTCATTTCCTTTCTCATTTTTTCTTCTACTTCTCTTATTTTCTTTTTAAAGTTTTTTATGAGCACTTCCAAGAAGCTTTTTGGAAATCTCACTCTTTGAGATTTTTTTTTTTTTTGTGGACATTCTGTCCTCTTCTGAGTTTGTGTTTTGGTCTTCCTTGTCACCATAATAGTTATATATGGTTAAGGTATTTTCTGTTTTTTGCTCAATTTCTTTCCTTTTCCTTTGGTATTTCTTCTTTTTTCACTGTTATGGTTAAGCTCTGCTCCTTGGGTAAAGGGAACGCTATCACAAGCTTCCTTTGCAGCTCTTAGCCTTGGCTTTGAGCAGAGTCCCCTTGTCTTTTCAGGGGGTAGCTTTGCTTGCTCTTTTCAGGAAACAGCCTGGTTTCCCTGAGTTTGCATTCTGACCTGGGACTGGAAGCTTCCCCCCTGATTTGCCCCCCTACTGAGCCAAGACTGAGGGTCTCAGTTGCTTATTTACTGTGATTAAAATCCTCTCCCTGGCTTTCTCAGAGTCTGTCGAACCTGGTCTGAACACCCTCCACTCCAATGAGACTGACCTTTCTTGAAGTCTTTCCAAAGTATCTTGAGCTGGAGAGGGCTTTCATTCCATCAGACTCAGTTAAAAGGCTTTGTTTTATGTGGTTTTCCAGGGAAACTGGGAACGCTCAAGCAGCTTCCTGACTTTACTCTGCCATCTTGATTCCACTCCTGAAACTATTTTTTGAAGTTAATCAAGCTTCTGAAACATTACTATAGATGATGTGGCACATGAGATTGTAGGTTTCAAGCAGTCAGAGATTTTAGGAATCATTTAATATGAACCTTCTAATTTTACAGTGAAGAACTGGAGGTCCAAAGAGAGATCGCTTGCTTAAAGTCACACAACTAGTAGTGACAAAGTTGGGATAGGAAAAATAAATCCTATGACACTAAACCCATTATTCTTTCTAGTATACCATACTTCCTCCAAAATAATAAGAAATAATAATAATGTTCAAATAATGATTTTACTTCCTAAGGAAGTGTTTATTTATTTTACTATTTATAGTTAATTGTGATGGAGGCTTGACACATTTCTATAACAGTAATTAGGAGCTGGCCTATTTTTAAAATTTATTTGCAGGAGAGTATTTATATTAATTCACTTAATATTTGAGTATAGGGTATTTATACTACTAATAACAGCTGATTTTTATGATGAGTTATGGTCTGTAATATATATTATTTCATTTGAGCCTTAAGACAAACTTATAAGATAGGAGTAACAGGTAATATCTTTATTTTTTTAGATAAATAAACAGATTTGAAAAATTTGAATGTCTTGACCTACTCATAATAGAGATAGTATTCTAATCCAGATCTTCCTGAACTAAGTCCAATACTCTGACCACTCTAAAAAGCTTTTATTTAGCAGGACTTTCTTTTCCTTTAAAAAAACTAACTTGTATTGTTATATTTGAAAGAATTTGCACTTAAGCTGCATTTTTTTCTGTAAATAAGAATATTCATGACTTTTTAGAAGTCTTTGTTTACCAAAAAACTTCCAGAAAGACCAAATGATTCCAGTCAGCTGCAACTGCAGGGCAAACTAAGGGCACAAAGTCAAACTTAATTGTTTGTTGGAACAGAATCTTATATTGTTGATCTTGTATTTGGCATTTGCTTTGTTAGATCCTAGGCAAAATAATAGATCTCAGGAAGATTCTCTTTTATTTCCTCACAAGAGCAGGTTAGCTTTCTCATTATTTTGTAGACATTAAAGAGAAAGGCCAAAAATACTAAGCTTTTCTGAGGACCTTAGAAGCAGCTTCTCTTTTAATTGTGCTTTCAAATAAAAGTTACATCTTTCTTGTAATCATATTTAAAATTAATGTTGTGGACAGAGGAAAGGTGCTGCAAGCAAATTTGAAGAACTTTTTGAAACATTAAGAGTTGTTATACTTTTATCTGAAACTTTTCCTTGATCATTCAAGTGATTGTATAAAATTATCCTACAAAACAATTGTATTATCTTTTTTTTAAAATCTTATCACTGTATGTAATATTCATCAAAACATAATAACAAAGTTATGTTCTTATTTACTTTATTCTGGTAACAATATACAGAACTCTATTAATTAATTATATTTGGCATTCCTCATATATAGTTTTGAATAGATGGTTTCTGAGATCTCTTCCAACTCTCAAATTCTGTAATTCTGTTTTTCTTTTTACTATTGCACATGGTCTTAATTTCATGCTAATGTCCATGGTAATCAACATTATTAATGTATTGTAAGAGCTTCAATTAATTACATACTGAATAGCCAAAGACACTTTAGTTATATTCAATATAATTCTTATGTCCTATTATTGTTTTTAATTGAGAGGCAGCATGGTATAGTGTAGAGAGTTGACCTTATAAGATGACTTATATTCAAGATCTTCTCTGGCATATTGGTCATATTACTTTGAGCAATTCAAATATTTTAGTGCCCCACCCAACTTTTGAATATTATAAATTACACAGCAGTTGCTGATTTGCATTACTAGAAGGAATTTCATCATTAGGAATTTCCTTCAATTAAAGCATGGGTCTGAGCCAAAATGTAAAAATGATTAAATTATGCAAGTTTTTATTAACCACACTCAGAGCTTTTATGTAGTAAATTCTGATTGAATTTTACTAAATAACAGAATTTGCTGTTGGGAAATTGTAATTTCATTTTTCAATGTAACTTTTTGACTCTTCCATCAGTCTATGAATTTAGAAATAGCAAATGTAATGTTTTTCATTTTAAAATTTTAATGAAAATTCAGTTTTC
>JAJPUD010009108.1:0-20876 GCA_023553655.1 Myrmecobius fasciatus | reverse complement strand
AATAAACTAATCCTCTCGTATTTGTAAAATAGGGATAATAACACCTGTTTCCCAGTGTTATGAAAATCAAATGAAATAACTGTAAAGTGTTTAGCACAGTGTCTAATTAATAATAAATATTAAACATAGGTTAGATGTATACATATACATACATAGCATATGTACAATATATATGCATCTATACACAGTTTTAGATATTACATATTATATGCATATGTATTTATGTTTATACACACATATATATGTCCTTGAGTCTATTTATATGCTAAAAAATCAAATGGCACATTGCCACATATAAATTTCAGGTTATAATTAATGCATGATGATAATAATAATAAATAACAACTTATAGCTTTCTGATAAGAGGCAGCCAGAAAGCTAACCATCTGTTACATTTCAGTGTTCAAACAGTATAGTGTTTTTAATCATCTCAAATAGAACAGCACATTTTATTACATTATATATAAGGAAATCAGCACTAGCCTTGACTGACCATATGGGGATGGGTTGTATAAAAAAAGGCGGCATAAAATCAATGTTTATTGTTAAATAGCCTTTACTGTTAGTAAAACATTGATTTTTGTGTAGGCTTGAGTTCAATTATTTTAACTAAAGTTCTCTAAGTTTTCAATTGTTCAGAAACTTTTACGTTTTCTTGGCATTTTAGTCATTGAGGTTGTGATAGATGAACCTCAAAATAGTTGCAGTCTAACTTTGATGAAGATATGGTGTGAAAAGGAGATATGCTCTGGGAAATACTGGAGTGAAGCTTTGCATTTTAAAATTTATCCCCTTCTCCATTTTCATGATGTTCATACTCCTTGATGACTCAGCTCCAACCTAAGCAAAACTGTCAATCTATGCTACTGGTTTTTCCCTCAATTCTACTCCCCAAAAGCTCATACTTATTATTGTCTTTCCCAGAATCACTGCCTAGGCTTTTGGGCAATACAAGGATTATCTCCTCTGGAAGAGCAAATGAATGTCCTTAAGGAAAACCTTTTGTCAAGTCCATTTTTAACTGAGATTTTTAAAATTGGTTTTAAGAATACGCCATTTAAAAATCTTATTTTTTCTTTTTTTAACTTGACAGCTATCAACACTCAGGGTAAGGGGTGGGGAGCAAAAAAAACATTAAGGATTTAAACATAAGGTTGACATATCTCTATTGCAATGAGAATGTTTGACTTGTTCTGTTTCATAGAGCAAAGTCCTCATTTTATATAAAGGAGAAACTGTTCAAGGATTTCTCATTAGAGAAGCCATCCATCACAACTACTCCTACCACAGAGGATAACAATGATACAGCATTGTTTGCCAATTCCATGTTTTTGTCTTTTGTACTCAATTTCACTTGAAATTTAATGAGGTTAGAATATTGTGAATATGATCCAATGGCTATATTTGAATACTTCCATGGATCTGTTCTTCTTAATGGTCATCTTCCAGATGCATAGTTTGCAACTCATCTATATTTTATTATGATATTTGACTTGGATTCACCTATTCTCATAAATCTAAGATATTGAAGTTCATTCTCTATGTTTTTAACGTTGTTTAGCAGTGAAGCATATGAGATATCTTCTACTTCTTGCTCTTCCCATTTAATTAATGCATATCCGTTTCAAATAATGTATATAGTGAAATTTCTTATGTATGAGTGATCTTCAATAAGTTGGCATCTTATTTAATATTCCTTTGCTTTTTTGGACCATTCACAATTAGAACTTTTCAGACCCTATAATATTAACTTACCATAAAGTATATAGTATCATGTGAAAAATATTAAAATTAAAGGCAAAGTTCAAGGACTTATGGGAGTCTCAATGGTGGAGTAAGCAAAAAAAATCACCACAACTCTCCCATATTCACCTCAAAACAGCCACAAAATGGTACCTCCAAATAAATCCTAAAACACCAAAATCACCAAAAAGATGGGGGGAAATTTTTAAGCCTAAGAAAGTTGGAAGATTGGCAAGAAATGTCTGTCAGACTCAGGTAAGAGGAGAGCACAGTTTAGGCTGGAAGATTCCCAGAAATCCAACAGCAAGTACCTTCTCAGCAATCTGGCTTTACATCCTGAGATCCAGTGCAGTGGAGGTGGCAATCATCACCACTAGGACTCCAGAGGGAGGAACATACAGGAAAATTTCCTAACGTACAGAAAATGGGCTAATTCTAGCTAAAGAATTACTTCAGCTTAGTCCCAGGCAAAGAGGCAACCTCCAGCATCCTGATTCCAAATCTGCTGTCATGTAACCACAAACGGACATATAGACAACAAACCTACAGGTGCGTAAGCAAACAGTCAACTGCCAGTGTCAAGCCTTTGCCATTTGCTTCAGGGTAGTCCTGAGCAAACAGCCAAGCCAGCAGTCAGGCCACCAAATGCTGCAGTGTACAACAGGGAAATGTAGAAACACCCTGCTGGCCTCAGCATATGCTGAAAAATCACCATTAAGGCGCTAGCTCAACAAAAAATAATATGCAAAAAGTCTACATCCTCCAGCAGTACCAGCCACATTGTAGCCTCAGACATGATTTCAAGTGGGTGTCAGAGCGACATCAATGCAGCACAGGGTATATAGCCAGAGATTGCAGATATGACACAAGAAACATGACAGTGTCCTTCCACTGCAGTAAAAAAGCTCACATTTTTTTAAAAAGAAAAAAAAAAGAAAAAAAAATGAACAAAAAAAACACAAAAAAGAAACTGACCATAAATAGATTTATGGTGACAGGGAAGATCGAGACAAAAATTCAGAAGAGAATAACATCAAAACATCTACGAGCAACCCCCCAAAAATGGAAATTAGTTTCAAGACCGGAAAGAACTCACTAAAGAGCTCAAAAAAGAGATTAAAAATCCTGTAAGAGAGGTAGAGGAAGATTTGGAAAAGAAGAATGATGGAAAAGAATTGTGGAAAAAATTAGTCAACAATTTGGAAAAAAATCTGCTTAAAAAGTAGAATTAGGTAAATGGAAAAGTAGATACAAAATTCATTGAAGAAAACAACATCATAAAGATTTCAAGTGGACAAATATTAAAAAAAAGTATAAAAACTAATTGAGGAAAACAGCACCTTGAAATTTAGCACTGAGCAAGCAGAAGCCAACAACTAATTGGAAGAGTAAAAATGACTCAAACAGGAAGCATACAGTTGCTAAGGGAGTCAAATAACTGGCAGATAAGAGATTAAAGGGATTCCTTTGATAGCACTATGGGAGGATTCTTGCCTTTTTGTTAAATGGATCCAGGTCACAGTTCTGGGTGTCAGTCCCAACGTGAAGAAGATCATTAGTAAACCAAAGTTTACAGCCATAGTGGAACAGGGATCCTCCTCACAATACAAGGGTTGAAAAGAATGCTTGTAGTTGTTCACAAATCAGAGCACAGATGAGGAGAGTAGAAAATAGAACTCTTTTACCTCATACAACTTTGAAAGAAATGAAATCTTACAGGTCTCTGAAAAGCTGCACAAAATTGGTGAGGGTTGGGGCAATGTATCCTTCCTCCTGGAAACAAGCAAAATTTATCAAAAAGTTGAAAGTCACAATATAGGCTAGGAATATGAACAAGCAATAGGAAAAAATTCTAATCAATGAAAGTTAATATAATGTCAAGGAATATCAAAACTCTCATTCAGAAGATGATAACAAAGTCACAATTCCTACATGCAAAGCCTACAAGATAAATAAAAATTGGTCTTAGGAAGAGAGAGAAAGACGAACTCAAAAATTATTTTGAAAATCAAATGAGAAAGAGGAAAATTTGGAGGAAAATTATGGTGATACAAGATGATCATGAAAGGCATAAAATCTTAAAAAACAGACTAAGCTAAATGTAAAAAAGAGGTAAAGAAGCCACTGAGGAGAAAAATGAGGAGAAGAATGCCTTGAAAAAAAGAATAAGTCAAATAATAAAATAGAGGCACAAAAATTTACTGAAGAAAAAATTCTTAAGTTGAAATGACCTAATGAAAAAGGAGATAGAAAAGCTCACTGAAGAAAATAATTCCTTAAAAATGAGAGTTGATCAAATGAAAGTTAATGACTTTATGAGAACTCAAGAAACAATAAAAGAAAACCAAAAGAATGAAACAATAGAAAGCAATGTAAAATACCTTATTGGAAAAACAACTCACCTGGAAAATAGATCCAGGACAGACAATGTCAGAATCATTGAACTAATTGAAACACACAATCAAAAGGAAGATTGTAATAGCATTAAGAAATTATCAGAGAGAACTTCCCTGATATCCTGAAGCCAATCCTGAATCTACCAGTCACCTCAGGAAAAAAAAATCCTAAAACAAAAGCTCCAAAGAGCATTTTAGTCAAATATCAGAACTATTAGCTCAAGGAAAAAATACTGCAAGTGCCCAGGAAGAAACTTTTCATATATCAGGAAGCTGCAATCAGTATTTCACAGGACTTGGCAGCTGCTTCATTAAAGCAGCAAAGGTCATAAAACATGGTATTTATTCCAGAAGGCAAAGGAGCTCAAATAACAACCACAAATCACTTAAATGACAGAATTAAACACTAAAGAACAAGGGAGAAAATGGTCATTTAGTGAAACAGAAGAATATTTAGCTTCTATAAGGAGAAGACTAGAATTAAACCAAAAATTTGAGGTTTCCTCTTTGATTCATTTTTTGCTACTTCATTGAGTCATTAGATTTATCAGTAAGCGCTATGTGTAATGGGTAGAAGCAGAATCACTTCCAATAAAATCAGGGGTGAAACAAGAATGCCATTATCACCATTATTATTCAATTTTGTACTAGAAATTTTAGCATTAACAGTAAGAGAAGAAAATAAAATCAAAGGTATTAGTATAGACAATGAGGAAACAAAACTATCATTTTGTAGATGATATGGTGATATATTTAGATAATCATAGAGAATCAAATAAAATATACTTGAAGCAATTAACAAGTTCAGCAAAGTTTTAGTATATAAAATAAGGTCATATAAATTATCAACATTTCTATATATTTCCAAGAAAGTCAAGCAGCAAAAGTCAGGAAAAAATTTCATTTAAATTAAATTTGGAGTCAGTCTGACAAGGCAAACTATATGAACACAATTAGGGAGACTTTTCACACAAAGCCAGATCTAAACAATTAGAAAAACATCAATTGCTCATGGGTAGATAGAACTAAAATAAAAATAGCATTTTTACTTAAATTAATCCACTTCTTCAGAGTCATACAAATCAAACTCTCAAAATTATTTTATAAAGCTAAAAAAAATAATATCAAAACTGTTCTGGAAGAACAAAGGATCAAGAATACCAATGGAATTGATAAAAAAAATACAAAGGAAATTGCACTAGATGATTCAGACCCAAAACTATATTATACAGCAGCATCAATCAAACCATTTGATCCTGGCTAAGAAATAGAGTGAAGAATCAGTAGAATAAGTTAGGTACACAAGATAGAGTAATCAGTGACTATAGTAATTTAATGTTTGGTAAACCCAAAGACTCCAGTTTCAGGAATAAGAACTCACTATTTGACAAAACATATTTGCTTGGAAAACTAGAAAACAATATGTCAGAAACTAGACATAAATCAACATTTCATATTCTATATACCAAGATAAGATTGATAATGTAAGCAAATTAGGAAAGCAAGGGATTGTTTATCTGTGAAATATTTGGAAATGGCAGACGTTTATGATCAAAGAAGAAATAGAAAAATTATGAGTTGCAAAATGAATAATTTGGATTACACTAAATTTAAAACTTTTTGAAGAAACAAAACCAATACGGCTAAGATTAGAAGGGAAGTAGAAAACTGGGAAATAATTTTACAGTCAGTGTTTTTGATAAAGGTTTCTTTTCTAAATTGAATTGAATCAAACTCATAAGAATGTCATTCCCCAATTGATAAATCAGTCACTAAGGGATATGAAAAGGTAGTTTTCAGACAAAGAAATTAATCTATAGTCATATAAAAATGTGCTTAATAATTACTACACAAAGAAATGTAAGTTAAAACATCTCTTGAGATACCACCTCATACCTTGAATTGTCTAAGATGACAGGAAAAGATAATAATAAACATTGGAGAAGATGCTAATGCATTTAATGCTAAACACTAATGCATTGTTTGTGGAGTTGTGCACTGCTCCAGCCAAAATTGAGAAAAAATTTGGCTGTATGCCCACAGGATTACCAAAATGTGTATACTCTTCAATACAGCAGTGTCACTCCTGGGTCTGTATCCTAAAGATATCATTAAAAAGGGATAAGAACCCACATGTGTAAAAATGCTTGTAGCAGTCCTTTTTATAGTGGCAAAGAACTGGAAAGTGATTGGATGCCCTCAAATTGGAAAATGGCTAAATAAGCTATGGTATATAAATGTCATGGAATATTATTTTGTCAATAGGAAACAATCAGCAGGATGATTTCAAAGAGGCCTGAAGAGACTTACATGAACTGTTGCTAGTGAAGTGAGTAGAACCAAGAGAACATTGTACACAACAACAAGATTATGTGATGACAGATAGCACTTCATGTCAGTAGAGTGATCCAAAATTATGGAAATAGGCTCGTGATGGAAAGTGTCATTTGCATCCAGAGAGACAACTATGGAGACTGAACACATTTAAAAATGTTCTCTTTTCACCTTTTGTTGTTGTTTATTTGATTTTTCTTTCTCATGATTTCTCCATTTTGTTCTTTTTTTCAAAACATGATTAATATGGAAACAAGTTTAAAAAGAATGTATAATTCACTTGTTTTGGTGATTGCAGCTCTCCTGATCTTTTCAAAGGAAATGAAAAAAATAAACAATTGTAATATATAGCACTTTTTTCTAATGATTATAATAATATCATACTTACCCTGATCAATTTGAGAATTCCTCAAATCAGTCTGATGGTCTTATAGGAAATGGATCTTTGTCTGAAATGAACCTCTCATTGAGAGAGTTTTGTATCCCTAGAACCTTGTTGAGATTATGTAAGAAATATCTATATTTATTCCTAGTGTATAAAGCTGTATCTATGGTAATTGGTAAATGAGTTGGGGGGTTGAATGCAATATTATCAGAAGAAGCATTTTTCTATATACCATCTCTACCTATTTATGACCATCACTTGCTATAAAAAGAAGCTGTGATATGTCTCAGCCTACTTTTATGACCTTGAATTTCTAGATTTAAGCACATTAAGGAAAATGAGGTCTTTCTCCTTCCCTCTCTCCAAAAGCAGTAAAAATGATTTGTAAAAACATATGCCAAGCTTTAGAAAGGTATTCTTGGATTTCCATTCCTTCTGGCTTTCTTCTGTCCAACTATTTGCTTTTCTGAGCATAGGTCAGAGACTAGAGTTCCAAATAATTGTCAACTTTAGCCATAGAATTACGTTATAGCAATCTCAAGTTCTTTCAAGAATTTCCAAATTCAAAAGTTCAAATATCAACAATCTAGGAAAGATTTCTTTATTAAATTCATGGAGAAGGAAAATTAATTAAATGTCTTTCCTTTAGCTGGAGGAATGGAGTCAAGTAATGGGATATTAAAGGAGGGATACATGGGCTGCATAAAGTACAGGAGATCTAGATTTTGCCAACCCCTTTCTTAGTATTACTTCTCAGACAGTGGGGGAAGGGAGAGTTGTTTGCTTTTCTCAGTAGTACTCAAAGTGTTTTTACCTTGTGGGATGTACTATTTTAGATGTCTGTTCATTTCTTTATTTGTTCATGATCTCCGAGCCCTTTGTATCTTAGGCATTTTCTGTGGTGGCAGAAAGATAGCCTGCCCTATACCTAATATTAATATAATATGTTCATTATCTTTACAAAAATTGAGAACTTTGTTTCCCACATTGGGAGAAATAAAACCACACACATTGCCTTTTACTTTTGGAGGTTAATCTGCAGTAAAATCTCTAACATAGGGGCCAAAATTATGACTTGATGGTGAAGCCTTAGGACGGAACTTGGTTCTAATGAGACCATAATCCTTTTTTGGGCGTAAAACTGAAACATAACTGACAACTATCTCTATTCTAGTGCTTCATTTTCAATAAATTTCACTGTCCCTATGAAAGAAACAGATTTTATTTTTTTAAAATTTATTCATTTATTTAGATTTTTTCACATTGATTATTTAATATTTTCCTCAGTTACATTCAAAACTTTTTTTTAATATTTGTTTTTAAGGTTTTTGAGTTCTAGGTTCTCTCCCTTATACCTATCCACAATTAAGAAACCACATGTGAAGAAGTAGAAAATATTTCCATAAAAGTCAAGTTGTGAAAGAAAACATAGATATCCCACCCTATTGAAAATAAAAACCCTCAAAAAATTAAGTTAAAGAGAGGGAGAGAGGAAAGAGAGAAGAGAGAGAGAGGGAGGGGGGGGGGGAGGGAGGGAGAGAGAGAGAGAGAATGTATCTGTATTCAGAAATAATTAGTTTCTTCTCTGGGTATGGATATCATTTTAACTAATGCAGGAAAATTGTTTTTTAAAATAGCCTGATTGGTTAGATATATTTCCAAAATCAATTATATTCTTTTGTTTTATAATTAAGTCGATCTTTTTCTTATTACGACACATGAGTCAGACAGGATAGATTCCTTTCACTAGTTAAAAGAAAATTTTTTTTTTATTTCCTGAAAGAAGTCCAATTGAATGGATTTTATAGAAGCTATGAGAATCTGAATACATTATAATGTGAAAATTGTGTTAGCTCCATCTCCTTATTCTTAGATATTCTCTGCATTTGCAAGTCAAATATTTCTCCATTCAATGTGTGTTTAAGTTTAAGATTTTTAAAGAAATTGTCAAAATCTTATATTGATTTGATATAAAATCAGGGTAAATTGAATTATATTCCCATCTTGTGGTCATGCTTGCATATAAAGGATAGGTAAAGGAAAATACTGCATGCATTTGCTTAATTGTTATCTAATGGATCTCCATCTTTAGATCACAAAAATAAAGCTGCTCATGGAACCATTCCAAGATACTCACATTGCCAGACATAACCAGATCATTTGTTGGTCTACAGATTATAAGGGATATGTGGTTTTATATTAGATTAATCAAAAGGAACTGAAGCACCTTACAAATGAACCAGGTTTATGTAGAACCAAACTAGTCACGTTTCTCATCCACCATATATTCCTTTAGAAATATCAGAAACACATTTTAAGAGAATTCTGGTCTGAAGCCTTTAGACAAAACTAAAAAGGAAATCTGAATTTTCATTTTTAGTCATTTTAAAACAATGATCTCTACTCAACAGTTTTATGTTATTCTTATCAAATGTCTAATAAATTTAATCCAAGTCTAGGCCCCTTTCTTCTGTTCAATGGATTCATTAATGAAATAACTAGAGGAGAACAAGGGACCTTGCAATTGGTAAAGCTAGAAATAGTATTTGCTATCTGCAGGTTTTGACAAGGTTCAGATAATAAACTGATTAAGAGATAGAAAAAAAATCTTTGATTAAACAAATTACTTTGCTTAATAAAATATTCCTTAAAATTACTGTTGATTATGGAAAAGAGAATCTTTGAAAGATGTCATCAAAAAGTACTGAATGCTTTTAGGAAAACAATTCTCCAAAGAGAGTACAAAGTTTATTTTGGGGGGAAAGGAAAGCAATTTCTTTCTTTATATGCATACACATTTGTACAATTATTGTGCTACACAAGAAAAATCAAAGCAAAACAGTAAAAAAGAAAGAAAGAAAAAGAGAAGTAAAAGAAAATACAAGCAAACAACAACAAAAAGAGTGAGAATGCTATGTTGTGAACCACATTCAGTTACCACTGTTGTCTTCTCTCTGGTTTTAGATGGCTCTTTTCATCACAAGATCATTGGAACTGGTTAGAATCATCTCATTGTTGAAGAGAGCCATGTCCATCAGAATTGATCATTGCATAGTCTTGTTGTTGTCATGTACAATGATCTCCTTATTCAACTCATTTTACTTAAACATCAGTTTATGTAAGTCTTTCCAAGCCTCTCTGAAATCACCCTGCTGGTCATTTCTTACATAACAATAATATTCCATAACATTCATATACCACAATTTAGTCAGCCATTCTCCAATTGATGGGCATCCATTCAGCTTCCAGTTTCTTGCCACTACAAAAAGGGCTGCCACAAACATTTTTGTACATGTGGGTCCCTTTCCCTCCTTTAAGATCTCTTTGGAATATAAGCCCAGTGGAGACACTGCTGCATCAAAAGGTATGCACAGTTTGCTAACATTTTGAGCATAGTTCCAAATTGCTCTTCAGAATGATTGAATCCATTCATAGTTCCACCAACAATGTATCAGTGTGCCAGTTTTCCCATATCCCCTCCAACATTCATCATTATTTTTTTCCTGTCCTCTTAGCCCATCTGACAGGTGTGCAGTGATATCTCAAAGTTAGCTTAATTTGCATTTCTCTGATCAATAGTGATTTAGAGCACCTTTTCATATAACTAGAAATAGTTTCAATTTTTTCATCTGAAAATTATCTGTTCATAATCTTTGACCATTTATCATTTGGAGAATGGCTTGAATTCTTATAAATTTGTGTCAATTATCTACATATTTTAGAAATGAGGACTTTGTCAGAACCCTTGAAAGTAAAAATGTTTCCCAGGTTGTTGCTTCCCTTTAAATCTTGTCTGCATTAGCTTTGTTTGTACAAAAACTTAATATAATCAAAATTATCTATTTTTTAATCAATAATGATTTCAGTTTTTCTTTGGTCACAAATTCCTTCCTCCACCACTAATCTGAGAGGTAAACTATCTTATATTCTTCTAATGTGTTTATAATCTCATTCTTTATGTCTAGATCATGAACTCATTTTGACCTTATCTCGATATACAGTGTTAGGTGTGGGTCAATGTCTAGTTTCTTCCATACTAGTTTACAATTTTCCAGCAGTTTTTGTCAAATAGTGAGTTTTTATCCCAAAAGCTGAGGTCTTTGGGTTTGACAAACACTATATTATTATAGTCATTGACTATTTTGTCCTGTGAACCTAACCTATTCCACTGCTCAACTACTTTGTTTCTTAGCCAGTACCAAATAGTTTTGATGACTGCTGCTTTATAATATAGTTTTAGATCTGGTAGAGGTAGTCCACCTTCATTTGCATTATGCATCAATTCCCTTGAAATGCTTGACCTTTTTTTCTTCCAGAAAAAAAATTTTGTTGTTATTTTTTTAGGTCAGTAAAATATTATCTTGTGAGTTTGATTGGTATAGCACTAAATAAATGGATTAGGTAGTTATTATATTCACTCCATCTATCCAAGAGAACTTGATATATTTCTAATTGTTTAGATCTGACTTTATTTGTGTGGCATGCCTTTTGTAGGTTTGATCTTTAGTCCTTGACTTTCCTTTGGCAGATAGATTCCCAAATATTTTGCTATTGACAGTTATTTTAAATGGGATTTCTCTTTGTATCTCCTGCTGTTGGATTTTGTTAGTAATGCTTAAAATGCTCATAATTTATGTGGATTTATTTTGTATCTTACAACTTTCTTAAAGTTGTGGATTATTTCTAATAATTTCTTAGTTGATTGTCCAGGGTTCTCTAAGTATACCACATCGCTTAGTATTTCTGCCTTTCTCCACTTGATTTTGAGGTCTTTATATCTTACTATATAGTCAATTTTTGTATAGTTTCCATGAACTGCTGAAAAGAAAGTGTACAGTTTTTGTCTCCATTCAATTTTCTCCAAAGGTGTATCATACTTAACTATTCCAGTATTCTATTTACCTCCTTAACTTCTTTCGATTTATCTAGTTCTGAGAGAGCAGTGTTGAGATCTCCCACTGTTATAGTTTCTCTGCCTATTTCTTCTTGCAGTTCTCTTGACTTGTCCTTTAGGAATTTAAATTCTGTACCACATGGTGCATATATGTTTAGTATTGATATTGTTTCATTATCTATGATACCCTTTAGCAATATATGGTTTCCTTTATGTCTTTCAATTAGATAATTTCTTTTTTTTGCTTCATCTGAAGTATAATATATTCTGCTCCAGCCTTTTACCTTTACTCTGTATGTATTATTCTGCTTTAAATGTGTTTCTTGTAAACATCATAGTGCAGGATTCTGGCTTTTAATCCAGTCAGCTATCCACTTCCATTTTATGGGAGAATTCACCCAATTCACATTTATGGCCAAAACTATTAATTTTGTATGTCCTACCATCTTATTTACCCAAATTATGCTTTTCTCTTTCCTTTTCCCCTTTCTCTCCACCCCCCAGTATTTTACTTATGAGCACCATCTTGCCTCAAGCAGCCCCCACTCTTTAGAGCCCCTCACCCTTTCTTATACCTTTCCCCTATTATTCCTGTTTTCCCTTCTATTTCCCTATCCCTTCCCTTTTCCTCTTTCTTCTCCCATTTCCCTTTAAGGTGAGACAAGTTTCTCTGTGCAATAAAATATCTCTAATATTGTTTCTTTGAGCCAAATCTGGTGAGAGTAAGATTCACACAATATTTATCCCACTGCTTTCTTTCCCTCAATTATATAATAGGTTTTCTTTGCCTCTTCCTGAGATGTAATTTCCCTCATTTTACCTCCACTTTCCCCTTTTTCTGATACAATCCCCTTTCCACCTCTAGTTTCTTTTTTTATATTAGAACAGTAAAATCAAATTATACATGCACTCTCTATGTATACTCACAACAGAGAAATAGTTCTCAAGAGTTCATTTCTTTTGACCTTTTTATGCTTCTCTTGAGTTCTATATTTGGTGGTCATTTTTTTTTTTTGTTTAACTCTGGTCTTTTCATCAGAAATAAATGGAATTCACCCTTTTTTGTTGAATGTCCATTTTCTTCCCTGAAAGAAAATGCACAGTTTATCGAAGTTGTTTATTCTTGGCTGCATTCCAAGTTCCTTTGCCTTTCAGAATATCAGATTCCAGGCCCTTTGATCTTTTAAAGTGGAAGCTGCTAGGTCCCGGGTAATCCTTACTGTGCATGCTCAGTATTTCTATTATTTTTTGGGGTGCTTGAAATATTTTTTCTTTGGTCTGATAGTTCTGCAATTTAGCAACAATATTATTGGAGTTTTAATTTTGGAAACTCTTTCAGGAGATATTTGGATAATTCTTTCAATGGCTATTTTACCTTCTGATTCTATGACATTAGGCAGTTCTCTTTGATTATTTCCTGAAAAATAATGCTTAGACTCTTTTTTCCATTGTGTTTTTTAGGAAGTCCAATAATCCTTAGATTGTCTCTCCTAGATCTATTTTCCAAGTCAGTTGTTTTCCCAAGTAGGTATTCCACATTTTCTTCTTTTTTTTTTCATTTTTTGTGGTTTGGCTTGACTGATTCTTGATGTCTTATTGAGTCATTCATTTCCATTTCTTCAGTTCTTATTTTAAGTGAATTATTTTCATTTACTTTTTTATTTTTTTTTGTATTTGTCCAATTAATTCTTTAAATGAATTATTTTGTTTTATGATTTTTTTCCATTTCACAAATTGTGTTTTTAAGGAGTTATTTTCTTTTTCCATTTCACAAGTTCTGTTTTTCATGGAGTTGTTTTACTTTTCCATTTTGTCAAATTTATTTTTTAAAGAGTTATATGCTTTTTTCCATTAAATTAAGCCTATTTTGTAATAAATTATCTTTTTTTTTTCTTTTTTTGCTGAGGCAATGGGGGTTAAGTGACTTTCCCAGGGTCACACAGCTAGGAAGTGTTAAGTGTCTGAGGTCAAATTTGAACTCAGGTCTTCCTGACTTCAGGGCTGGTGCTCTACACTGCACTAACTGGTTGCCCCATAAATTTTCTTCAAATACTTTGTGTTGCCTTTTCCAAATCCTCTTGAAAAATATTTCTTTCCTTTCCCCATTTTTCTTCTAGCTCTTTTAAGATCTTATAGTTTCTCCTAGAAGAGGCTTGTGTGCGGCCCAATTTATATCACCCTTTGCAGTTTTATCTGAATATGATCCGCCTTTAGTCTCCTCAGGGTTTGGAATCTGTTCTTCTCCTTCACCATAAAAACTGTCTATGGTCAGAGTTCTTTTTTACTCATTTTTTTAAAAGTTGAGATCTGCTTTTAGGGCAATGGAGATTGCCGAGCTTTCTCTATAAGCAGCAGTAGCTGCTCTGAATGACTTACCTTGCTGGGTGAGTCAGTTCCAGTGAGATTCTGGTGTTTAGGAGTTCACTATTTACCTTTTTTGTTTGTGTTGCATGTTTTATCACTTCTCTGTTGATCTACTGGCTTGCAGCCAGAGCAGAGTAGCCAACACTGCTATAGATTCCTCCCCATAGATTCTCTGGAGCTCTCACTTCCTTGGGTCTGCACTCCTCAGAGTCTATGCTTGGCCTGCTTGTGCATGGCCTGCTTCCCTCTGTGCCAGATTGAAACAAGACATTTTCTGGTGATCTTTGAAATTTTCTTCTGCTGGTAATTTGCTACACTCCCATTATTTGTGAGTTCTGCTAGTCCAGAAGTGATTCAGAGGCTGGATTTGGTAATTAGTCTTAGGATTGTGGGACAAGGTCAGAAAGACCATCCCACCCCATACACAAATGCAAAAATTAAATAACTTTTTTTTTTCTATTTGATAAAGCAGAATTTTAATTGAGTTTTATCCAGAATGTATAATTATTTTTAATTTATTTTGAAAACTTGTCCATTTTTAAGAATTTCAAAAATTATAACAAAAAATTATCAGACGTTTAAAATTATCTTGTAACTGTTAGTTTTTGATTCTCTTTCTGAGAAAATATATTTAAATTAGAATAATCTAAATAAAATTTAAAGCTTTTTTGCTAGGTTTGTGTCTAAAATACAGAGTATGGCATTTTCCCTTTACCTTGTTTTTACTAATATTAAACAGATTTTCAGAATTCTTGTGGTCAGATATTCATTAGTCATGTTAGTTGTCATTATCTATGTATTATGCCTCCCTTTGTTAAGGTAGATGCTGGGTTAATAGACCTGCAGTACCAGGGAAATATGAAATAGCACACAGTCTTTCTCTCTGTATCTCTGTCTCTTTCTTTCCCTCTCTCTCTTTCTCCTATGTAAGTATGTAAGATATATATATATACATATATGTATTATATATGTATATATATATAGTTATGAAACCATTACTTTAAAAAAATGAATATACATCTCCAATATATGCATATTTATTTATGTATACAATATATACATATACTAATGTAATTATAATGTGATATAAATTATAAAACACAAAATAGAAATTTAAAAAAGTTAAACTAAAGCTGAATAATCTTTTGAAAATATTTTATTTATTAACAGTATATCTTATTGTTGGTAATGGAATTATGGCCATTGCATTTTTATCCTGATATTAAGAGGGCCTGATGGATCAAGGGAGACCAAAGCAGCTAAGGACAAGGGAACTTTTTAGTCATATAGAAAGTAAATGGTAAGTGAAGGAGAGAGGACATAAACCAGAGCTAAGAGCCAGATGCCTATAAATCAAAAATGAAAGACACTTCTACCTTAAACTGTTTATAATCATGAGCAATAGACTTGTTTGGCTCACTGAACCACATAAGAAACCATCTGCCTGAACATAATCCTGCAGCTTCTCTGTTACTGCTCTAGGAAACTGGTGAATTCATTCATCCCTTTTCCACTTCCTCCTATTTCCTTCTCCATTAATATTTGGCAAACTGACACTCTTTGATGTGGCTAATGAAAATCTAATAGTAATACTATGTGAAGCATCAGATCAGGCATCTGACTTTTTTTTTTTTTTTCTGGCCTGTGCTCACATTATTCATTTTATCTTCAAATCATGGTTTCTTTGTAGGAATCTTTTAAAGCCATTGTACATTTAGTAAGGTTGATCTCAGTTAAAACTAGATTATGTAATTTACATTATCACTTAGCTATGTACACTTAAACTTTAATGAAATGTTAGAACAGGATGAATAAGTGAAAATGACTCCACCTCACCATATTATGGCTTTCCCATTCTTTTCTCCCAATAGATAATGTATTGTATATGACACATGACTTTCTGGTGTGTGGAAAAAAATAACGTACCAGTGTTAATTTATATGTTAAATAGTAGCACAGTAGATAAAGCACTGGACATAAAATCAGGAAGACTTATCTTAGACACTTAATAGCTATATAACTGTGGGCATGTCACTTAAAGTCATGTCTGCTTTAGTTTTTTAAATGGGTAAAATGAGCATAATAATGGCTTCTACATCTCAGGGTGCTATGAGGACAAAATCAGATAAATCTGAAATATTTGTGTCAAACTTAAAAGTGCCATATAACTTCTAGATATTTATTTTTATTAAATATATTATTTTTATTCTAACATGAAGAAGTACATTTTAAAAACTATACTTAGAACTTTAACAATCTGTACTTATCATTGTAACTACTAAGGAAAGTTGGTTATTGGGTAAGACAAATCTGTTAACAACATTGGGTATTTTTTGTTCCTACTTCATTGTCTCTAATTTCAACTTATCCTTTTTTCTTTCTTTATAAGATTTTCCTTAATGATGGTATCATACTTTAATTTTGTATTCATACTCAGACATTTCATTTGAGGCTTAGAGTATACAGTTCAGGAAATAATGGATGAAGCATTGGTTATAGTAATAGTAAGAATATTATAACGTGTGTGTATGTATGTACACACATAATGGATAAATATAAGGCTAAAGACAAGGTTGGGTTATAAAAAGCTGAAAACTCTATAACGAGGAATTCATGTTTAATTTGAGAAGCAATAAGGGACAAGCAGAGGTTATGAATGCAGTGTATGTGGGAAGGAAGAGTTTGTACTATGGGTCAGAACTATGTTTTAGTGAAATAATTTTGGTTTTTGTGGTTTTAATCAATTGAAAAGAGGAGACACTTTTTCCAGGAAGATTAATTAGGAGTAGAGAAGTCTGCAAGAGATAGTATGTTAAATGGCAAATGAGCAATGGGTGGGGAATATGGGATAAGACTCATCATTTGAACCTCATATTATTAATTATAACCATTAAGGTAGGAGGGAGAAAGTTGATTCAAGAAAATCACACACACACACACACACACACACACACACACACACACAAACAGACAAAGACAATTATTCAATAACTCTCCATTTGGCTATATTTCTACTTTAGAGGCCAATGTTATGATTTATCAAAATGTCTTGTCTAGTACAAAGTATATTCTTCCTCATTCTGTCATCATATTTATATATATGTATATTTATTGCAAATGATTTTCCCTCCTTAAACTCTGAATTAAACTAGCCTTTGCACTTGAGAAGATCTCTTTTTCTAAGTAAAAACATTCCAGCCAATTTTTATAATTGTGTTTTTCTTAGATATGGTAAGTTATATATTTTACATACAATTTAGAAAGTTATATTGTGTTTCCATTTACATGTAGCTTTAATTGCTTTGAGAAAAAAACATTATTCTTAACAATGAAATAAATCTAATTTATATTAATTTTTTACTTATACAATTGTTAAATGTTCCATAATGCTCATTATATAAAATATCTGATATCCAATCCTTATTGATGGGAAAACATGCAAAAGAAGATAACCGTGTATGGTAAAGAAAATGATAATCTGCAATACTAGTAACAAAATTATCATGTAGAACCTATTGTCTGCTAAATATTGGCATAAGGTTGGATGAAATAAACCCCAATTGTGTATGCAAAATGACAACTCACATTTACATAAGGAAATGAAAACAATTACAAAATAAAATTTCCTGAGAGACTAGATGCCTTAGGGAATTGATAATAGAACCTAGTCAGTCATTCACTTTTGGTTTGCTAGATCAAATCTCCAATTTAAGTTTGAAGTGAATTCAATTTTTTAAAAATGTGTTGATCCATCAAAAAAAGACTCTGGATTATTTTCCTCCTGAATTAATGTCTACATCTCATGATAATAACTAGTGAAACATAAATTTCAATACAGAAGTTTGATTAAATCTGTAGAATGGAGAGGTTTCTTATTTTTGACATCAATTCTACAGGCAAAATAAAATGATAAAATATTAATTCATCCCTTAAATTTAGAAGCCTATCCAGGTAAGTAGAATAAAAATTCATTCAGAAGCAGATATTTATTTTGAATTATCAGATATGAGTTTTCTATACAAACTTTAATTCACAGCTTAATTCAATTCAATTACACTCCTACTATGTACCAAGTACTGTGCTAGAGATAGCACATGCATACATAAATGATTAAAGAAAGAAATGTATGAATAAGTAGATCAAATGATAGATATATAGGGAAGAAGACAGACAGACAGAGGTAGGTAGGTAGATCGGTAGGTAGATAGATAGACAGACAGATGATAGAATACTCAATGTTTTCAAGAACCTAACATTCCCTTTCTTCTTGAATGAGCTTGCATGATCAGCTACCTTTCCAGAAATAAGAATCCAAAACCTAGTTTCTTCATTCTAAGAATATTTTTGCAATCTCTATGACAAGATATGGAGTTTTTAAAAAATCTTTTATGTTTAAAAGTAATTTCTTAAAATTCTGGAAACAGCTCAATGAATGTTATTATGGTTTATTTTGCAAAGTCCTCATACTAAGCATTCAGTTAACCTGGTTCAAAATTCATGGCCCCATCTATATATTCATGAAGGCTTCATTAATCATTCCACCTGGAAATTATCACTCCTCCCATAGTACTTTATACCACCTACGCCATGCATGTACTACAGGTTTTTGTACTCTTCTTTTTTGTCTTTTCTCTCCTTGAAAAAAATACCTCATTTTATGCATTTTAATCTCCCCACAGGATATAACATTTTGTACATAGTAGGAATATTTGATGAATGAATAGTATTATCTGTGAAGAATAAAAATGAATGACACCCAGAGGGTCATAGAATGGTGTGTGTGATCAGGTTACAAATATATTACAAAGGAAATTTCAAATGAGTTTGCGATGGGAGTAATATGTGAGCAAAGTAAGATAGATAGTCATGTGAGGAAGGTGAGGATAATTGATAGAAAGCCCACATGTTCTCTTAGTATCCTCTGTTCACCAAGGGAAATTGAGCCAATCCCCTAGTCCATTGATAAAACACTGTTTAGAGAATTTACCAGAGCAGATGAACAATAGTTCCACATTATGGTCAGGCATAAATGGATGGAAATCTATATCACTGGAATGAACATTTATTTCAGTGAGATCAAGGATTAATTAAATTATTTGAAAATCAATGAAACAGAGGTCATTTTGGGGTGAACTAATGCTTTTGGACAAGTATCAACCTAAGAAGTAGATTAAGTTTACTTAGTGGTCTGAATGAATATATTTTTGTATTACAAGGATGAAACTACATGTTTTGTCTCTTAGTGAGTTCTTAAATACCAAAAGTATGTCAGAAACAATTTCAAATTTTTCACCTTGCATTCCTGTTTTCATAAATAGTTCCTGTTTTTCATATGTATCCCTGTGTGCAAGAATGTAAGAAGAATCAAAAGACATTTGGAATTAAAAAAATATATACCTATGATAATACAATTTGCTAAATGTTGATGGACAGAAAAGTTTTCAGACTTTGACTAGCATAATGTAGTAAGCTGAATGATAGATTCTTCCTCTCCTGCCCCCACTATCTTTATATTATAGATTCTAAGTTAAAAATTTGAATCAAAGCAAAGTAATATCCACATCTGCTAAGGAACAGAATTTAAGCCCTGGAGACCTGATGCCTTACACAGCTGTAAGTCTTATTCAAGATTCTTGAGGGAAAATAGTCTCTGTAGCAGCTGTCAAATGTGTTATTAGCTACATTATGCTACCCGTTTTTGAATGACTTTTTTTTTCTTATTGTAGCCAGTTTGACAGGCAGCTCAAACACTCTGATTCTGGAAAATGATTTTTCAGAACACTATCAGAAACATCAAAGTATATGATCATGAATGTTGAACCTTTCCATTCCATTCAGTTTTATGTAGTCATTAGAAGAGATGGAGGAAAAGGTGGAGAATGACCATGTAGTTGCTACTTGTAAGTTTGTTTTAGGATAGTCAAGTAGAATTGAGTATTTTGTTTGTTTTTAAATCTCCAAATACTGCTGCTGGAATTAAACATTTCCTCTTACAAGACCCAAAGGATGAACTTCATCATGCATTAGTAATAAAGTTATCCTGTAAAGTTTGAGAAATGAAGATGTCCTAATAATACGTCTCTCACCCTTTCTCTAACATTACAAGGTGATTTCCTTTTATTATTGAAAAGACTGAATCAAACTGTGAACAAGTTTTCATGAATATTGATTTCTCTACAGAATTTTATTTGCATCCTCTGAGTAATTTCTCTCATGAACAGCTGGAATAGCTCCCTATTGTTAAGCAGTCACCCATAGAAATTTAATAGTCTGTGATTAAAGATAAAAAAGATAACTCAAATGCATGCAGGCTCTAAAACAGCCCCCAGACCAAATTTCTCTTGAGGCTTCAGATATTACAATATCTTCTTAAGTTAAAATCTGGGACTCAGAGCCAAACTTTTAAAAGAATGCATTTACTTTTTCTTTTCTTTTTTTTTAATGTTGTTGCTTCCATTAGAATACAAATGTCAGAATAGGGAAATGCTTTTGCTTTTAATTTTTTTTAAATCTCTCAAACTTAGCACAGTACACAATACATAAAAATGCTTAATAACTTTGTCAATCAACTGACTTTCAAATAAGTTGATTTGCATTAGAGAAGGACCCTTTCAAATGCTATATGTAATAACTAATCCTGATTTTTCTATTACATAGAGAGAAAATAATGAAAAATACATTGTTTTGCACACACACATGCATACAGAAAAAAGAGAAAGAAAGAATGACAGAGAAAGAGAGAGAGAGAGAGAGAGAGAGA